>JXCR01137865.1:105096-136057 GCA_002079205.1 Phalaenopsis hybrid cultivar | reverse complement strand
ATGTAGAGGGTATATCCCTTCTACCACCTCGAGATTCAACAAATGATTCAACTCTTTGAATCATATGCTTTCCAATAGGATTTTGTGGTTGTAATCTTTCTTCATTTCTATGGGACTCTACTTCTGATTGCTCACATAAAGTGAAAATCAGGGCAGAATATCCCAAACCACTAGCTGTAGAACTACCAGCTATACTCCAAGCATGATGAACTATGAGTGCACCAACATTTATTACTTTCACGTTCTTAATGCAATAATTCAACACCACTCTGTCCTTCGTAACATTGGCAAGATGATTTGTCGGTAATAACTTAGCAGAAAAGAAGTGATGTCATACCTTTGACTGACTAGTCAACAGAAAAGCGGATAACTTAACTATTTTGTTATTCTTAATCTTCAATTCTCCTTTTCCATTAATCAAAAAGGCAATCACTTCATCTAGTGATGAATCAGTCATCACAAATGCAGCTTACTCATCATGATATACATTCCTTAGCCCATAAAAAAGCATTGATCTGATCAGTTGTAAATTCAACTTGCTTACCTCTAACTAGTATGTGATCACCCTCAGTGAACCTCAGGTTAGCATAGAACTCCTGAATCATGGGGACAATCGCTACTGCAGTGAAGTAGTAGAATCTTTCCCAATTTCTGACGAGGATCAATCTTTCAATCTCGCCACTCGGGTTTGCAAATGCTTGTTCTTGGATAAATCTTCCTATCTCCATTTGAGTATTATAGCTATGTTGGGCCTTGAAGTTAATGAATCTCCGTGCATGAAAATCCTTGGATGGCCTTCCTCCTTTCACTCGGGGAGCCATTTAAAAATCTATGAAAATCCACATAAATTCTAAATAAATTACTAAATAAAAAATCTAACTCCCCAAATAAGGTTATTTGGTAAGAAAATTTTCACCATGAGTTTTCTTCAAGCTTTTTCATAAAAAAAATCCTAAATTTCGGATATTCCACAATGTAGGAAAAATCTATGGTGAAAATAAAAATTTTCCAAGTTAAAGTGAAGATCTTACCAAGAGAAGATGAAATATTTTATTTTTGGCCTCCAAAATCTTCTCTACCGCTGTCAATGTAAAGCCCTATGTTAAGGATTAGAGTTAGGAGATGGCCCAAGTAGTGAAAATGGAGTTTGTCCGTGTGAATTTGCGGTTTTTTAGGCAATTAGGCGTTTTTGTGTTTTTGGCGTATCATGCACCAACTCTCTGTAAAACGACGCATAATGTGCCAACGCCTTAATCTTTCCAGATTTTAGTTTTTATGAAAATTTGCTTTGTACCACTTTACGTCTACCTTTAATTAACTCAATTAAACATTACTCTAACATCCATATTTCAAAAACAACAAAAAACTCACATATATATATAAAATCCTTGTTATTACAAACTAACATTTATCAAGCCAACAAACATCTAATTTAGTGTTTAAAGCAAACCAAAACAACCTAACGCTAAAATCTAAACATCAAAATTTCAAACACAAACATTGATATAGTTCAACAATAAAAGTAAATGCAATCCAACACAACAAACATCTAAAACAAGCATTACTAAACAAAATGTTCCATGCATAAACTAAGTTCAAACATTTTCTTCACTTTTGTCCTCTTGGATATCTCCAATAGATTGGTAATGCACATGCAGGTTGTAGAAGGGTCAGTAAAAAAACTCATCAGTCGAATCCTCCCCAATCCAAACATGTTTCTTGAACATACATACTAAACCATCTTCAATACGACCAATATGCTCAAAATATTTTTTAAGTCTCTAATCCAAGTGATCTAACATTTCAGAAATATTCCCTATTGCATGCATAAGATTTTGCACCTCTTTTTATATCTTCTTGATCCTCTTCAAAAATGCATTAGAACTAAATTAAGGCTGAATAGGTCATGAATTCTTGAATTTCTGATCCATCAATACATTCATATCATTTTCATCTCCCATTCCAGTACAACTGCAATAGACTTCTGGATCCATCGGCTTCCAAGGAAGAAGCACTTTTTCCCAACTCTCATAAAGTACTTGTGATTGACTACACAGTAGAAAAATAGTGGATGGATGTCCAAGCCCAGTTGCACACCCATTCATAATCAAACCCAAAACCGATTTCACAATGATGGCTCCAATATCAATAGGTTTTTCAGTTTGAATACAATAATTTAAAATAGAACTCTCCTTAGTCACCTTACTGATCTTCATGGTAGGCAGTAATTTTGATGCAAGAAAGAAGTGTCATGCCTTAGAAGTACAATTTAACAATGGTGACAAAAAACTTACATTCACATAATCTCTGGCATCCCAATTCATATCTTCATCCATAAGGTATCGGTAGAGTTCATTCTTATTATCTCACGTAGAGGTAAAATTTGCGTAATTACAGATAAAGACATTTTCAATCATAGACATCTTGTTTATTCCTGAAGGGGTGAAATGCACAAATATGCCTCACACATAGTCAATTCCTTGGTTGATTCCATGTAGATTTGCATAAAACACTTTCACCACAGGAACGACTATGACGACAGTAGTGTAACAAAACACTTCCCAACGTCTCGCATTGATCTCTTCAACTCGAGTCTTCAATGTGTTGAATCCTCAATTCACAAACCCCCTTTCTTTGATTAGCCTCTTCTTCACTAGAACACGATCATGCAACGCGCATCGAAATTGACAAAATTTCTCCATTTGAAAATTCTAAATCTTGCAGTATTTTTGGAGTGGGACGCCATTGGATTTGAAATCTAGTGGCTTTTCCTTTGTTTTCCCTCTTAAAATAGACTTATGAATTAGTTTTAAGGAGTTACAAGGAGAAGAAACCGCAAAAAACCATCTTTTGAAATGTTTTAAGTCATTTTCGTCGCTGCGACACATCATGCGCCAATTTTGGCGCATCATGTGCTAGCTCTCTTGAATTCAATGCATCATACGCCAGTTCCAAATACAACACTATTTCAATTTCAATCCAATAAATTTTCAATTTTTTCATAAAATTAGGTAAATAAAGATGTTTCTAAATATTTTTGCAAATACATGGACTATATAAAAACATACATATAAATATACGTAAAATATTTCGAAAAAAAACTCAAAAGTAAAGCAAACAATGATAAATATGAGTTGCCTCCCATAAAATGCTTGGTTTAATGTAGTCAACCTGACATTCTTAGTCTTTATTCAGGGTGAACATTATAGTTTCTTTAAAAACTGATCTTTGAGCATCAAAATATGGTTTCAATATGTGCCCATTCACTTTAAATATTCTTCCAGCCTTGGGATCTTCAATATTTACTGCTCCATAGGGATATACTTTTATAACCTTGAATGACCATTTCCACCTAGAGTTTAGTTTTCTAGGAAATAATTTCAATCTTCTGTTATATAATAAAACTTCCTATCTAGGTTCAAATTCTCTTTTTATTATCTTCTGATCATTCCATTCTTTCATCTTTTCTTTATAAATCCTTGCAGTATCATAAGATTCATTTCTAATTTCTTCAAGCTCATTCAATTGTAATAATATTTTCTCACCAGCTTCTTTCCATTTAAAATTAAATTCCTTTATAGCCCAATAAGCTTTATGCTCCAACTCTACTGGCAAGTGACAAGTCTTCCCAAAAATTAATCTATAAAGGGACATACCTATAAGTGTTCTATAAGCAGTTCTGTATGTCCATAATGTCGTATCTAATCTAGCAGATCAATCCATTTTAATAGGATTAACACTTTTTTTCCCAAAATTCTCTTAATTTCATGATTTAAATCTGCTAAACCACTAGTCTGGGGATGACAAGCAGTTGTAATTTTATGCATTATATTATATTTTTTCCACCAACTTTGCAACTGTTCCATTTCTAAAATGAGATCCTCCATCGGTAATGATTACTCTCGGCATTCCATATATTGTAAAAATATTTTTAATTAAAATTTTGAAACACTCCGAGCATCACATCGAGGTAAATCAATTGCTTCAATCCATTTTGAAACGNTAATTCAATTGCTTCAATCTATTTTGAAATGTAAAACACTACAATCAATATATAAATATTTTTGAATGAAGGTATAAATGGTCCCATAAAATCCAATCCCCATGCATAAAAAATTTCAATTTCTAAATTAAAATTTAGAGGCATTTCATTTCTTCTTGAAATATATGTTTTTTTATGCATATATTAACTACTCTAAATAGAGTGGGCCAATAAAATCTAGATTGCAAAATTTTATGAACAATTTTTTCATTCCCAAAATGTCATCCAAATTTAGAATCATGATATTTCTGAATAATTTTTTGAATTTCTTTGTAAGGAAAATATCGTCTCATTACTAAATCCTTGCATTGTTTATATAAGTATGGGTCATCCAAAAAATAAGACTTTCCATCATAAATGAATTTATTTTTCTATTGTTTTGTTAACCATATGGTAAAACACCACTAATAATATAATTTACAATATCAGCATACCAAGGTATTTCCCATCCTTTTACAATATAAAGTTTTCATCAAGATAATTTTCATTAATTTTTTTCCAAATCGAGTATTTCTTCCTATTCTAACCTAGATAGATGATCAACAATTTGATTATCAATCTCTTTCCTATCGACTATTACATAATTAAACTCTTGCATCAAAAGTACCTATCTAATTAATCTTGGTTTCACATCCTTCTTTTGCATGAAATATTTAATAGTTGAATGTTTAGTATGTAATTACATTTAGCTCCAATCAGATATGATCTAAACTTATTAAAAGAATACACAATATCTAATAAGTCTCTTTTAGTGGCGGTGTAGTTAATCTAAGCATCATGAAGAGTCTTACTAGCATAGTATATAACTTTAAAAATCTTAACATATCTCTACCCTAAAACAGCTCCAATTGCATATTCATTAGCTTCACACATTAATTCAAAAGGTTTCTCCCAATTAGGTGAAACAATTATAGGAGCAGTGATCAGTTTTTCCTTTAAAGTTTCAAAGGTTTTAAGGCAATCTTGGTTGCAGTCAAATTTTGTATCTTTTTCTAGAAGTTGACATAAATGTTTAGTAATTTTTGAAAAATCATTAATATACCGCCTGTAAAATCCAACATGTCCTAAAAAAACTCCTAACTACTCTTACTATAGTAGGTGGAGGTAGGCTAAATATAACCTAAATTTTTGCAGGATCTACTTCCATGTCATTTTCTAAAATTTATGCTCAGGCACAATTCCTCCTGCAACCATAAATTGACATTTCTCCTAGTTCAATACGATATTAGTCTTTTCACAATGTTCCAAAATTTTATCTAAATGATTTAGACATATTTCAAATGAAGTTCTAAATACAGAAAAATCATCCATAAAGACTTTAATCTCTTTTTCAATTAAGTTGCTAAGAACTGACATCTTACTTCTTTGAAATGTTGCAGGTGCATTACATAATCCAAAGGGCATTCGCCAAAAAATAAAAGTTTCATCAAGACTAATAATTATTATTTTCTATTGATCCTCTGGAGCAATTGGTATTTGATGATAACTGGTATATCCATCTAGAAAACAAAATATTTGTGCCAAGCCAGCCTATCCAACATCTGGTCCAAAAAGGATAAAGGAAAATGATCCTTTATGGTGGTATAATTTAATTTTCTGTAATCTATGCAGATTTTCCAACCATTGACTTATATTATTGATATTAATTCATTATGTTCATTCGAAACTACATTCACACCTCCTTTCGTTGAAACACAGTGAATTGGACTTACCTAGGCACTATCTAAAATAGGATATATTATTCCAGCATCTAACCATTTTAAAATTTCTTTCTTAACAACTTCTTTCATCATAGGATTTAATCTCCTTTGAGGATCAGCTCTTGGTTCATATTTATCTTCTAATAAAATTCTATGCTACAAATTGAAGGACTGATTCCCTTAATATCAGCTAATGTCCATCGAAAGTCTTTCTTATATCTTTTCAACTTCTCCAAAAACTTTTATTCTTGCTCATCAGAATTCTGAGGATACTGTATTAGGTAATGTAGATAAATCTCCTAAGAATGCATACTTTAAATATGTAGGAAGTGTTTTTAGTTCTAGTACAAGAGATTTCTCAATAGATGAAATCAAATTGTTGTTGCTTTCTGCAGGATCTAATATCTCAATTTTTTCCTAAACATAATCCAAATCTTCTTTACTCACTTTCGGAAATTCATCTTGAATTTTATCCTCATCTTGATATTCCATATATTCCTTTTCAAATTTTCTTTCAAACATCTTTTTGAAATATTTATGGCTTAAATATTTATTAATATCCATTCTGAAGCATTCAATCTCTTACTCTTTTGCAGGGTATCTAATGATTTTGCAATATTAAATGTAATCTCTTGATTCCTAACTCTTATAGTTAGTTATCTTTTCTGCACATCTATCAAATCTTTTCCAGTGACAATGAATGGTCTTTCTAAAATAGTAAGATTTTTCTTATCTTCCTTCATATCTAATACAATAAAGTCCACATGAAATATAAATTTATCAACTTTTACCTAAACATCTTCTATAACTCCTTTAGGATATGTAATCGAACGATCATCTAACTGAAGAGTTACAGTCGTAGATGAAATATCTCCTAAGCCCAACCTTCTGAAAATTGATAATGACATAAGATTAATACTGGCTACTAAATCACATAAAGCTTTTCCATAAGATCAGTTTCCAATAGCACAAGGAATTATAAGACTTCCAAGATCTTTAAGTTTTTCAGGAAGCTTGTTTTAAATTATAGTGCTACACTCTTCAGTGAGTTCAAAAGTCTCTTTATCTACAAACTTCCTTTTCTTATTAAGTATATCATTCATGAACTTCACATAGCTTGGCATTTGTTCCAAAACTTCAACAAATGAAATGTTTATCGTTAATTTCCTCAATAATTCTAAAAATTTAGAAAATTGGTTATGTATATTTTTCTGCTTCAATCTTTGAGGAAATGGAGGTGGTGGTTTTTCTACAGTAATTTTCATTTGTTTAATAGGACATTCTGACTCAAAATGAAAATCTTCACCCAATTTTTCATTTTCCACCTCATCTTTTTCAAGTGCAACTTCTTTTTGAACTCTGTTTTCAAATTCTTTTCCACTTCTCAGTTAAATAGCCTTAATTTTCTCTTTATTCTGATCTTTAGGAATTACTTCAACATTACTTGGCAATGTTCCTGAAAGTCTTTTGCTAGTGTGGTAGAAATACATCCTAATTGATTTTCTATGTTTCTAATTGTAGCTCATTGACTTTGTAATTAAATTCCATTTGCAATATCACTTCTTCCATTGATAACTTTTTCTCCTTACTTTTCAAATTATTAAATCTTGGAGGGTAATAAGGTTTATAAGTTGGATTTCTTTGATTGTTAGAGTTTGTCAATGGGTTTGCAGTATTTTTTCCCCATTGCAGATTTGTAGAATTACAATTATTGTTACTCCAACTAAAATTTGGATGATTCTTCCAACCGATATTATGACAGTTATCATAAGGATTATTAGAATGTTTTTTTTTGCATTTAAGGTCTCATAAGAAGATTGAGATTCTATCATTTGTCCCAATTAACTTTCCTCAAGCACAGATGATGTCTGAGAATAATTAATTCCATATTGATCTATCTTATTCAATATAGCAACTATTTGTGTAACTAACATAGATATTGCATAAGAATCATGAATACTAGCTACTCTTTTTGGATTTACCCTTTCAAAGGGCCATTGAAAATTATTAGTAGCCTTCTCTTCAATTAATGATATGCTTCATTCAATGGTTTTGACATTAATGATCCACCAGCAGCTACACCAATTATAGATCTAAGTCCAACCAACCCATTATAAAAAGTTTGTATTATTAACAAATCTGACAATGCATTCTAAGGAGATCTTTAAATCTTTCCCAGGCTTCATAAATTAATTCCCCTTCAAACTAACAAAAAGATGAATATTATTTCTAAGCTTAGTGGTTTTTTAAGGTGGAAAATATTTAGATAAGAATTTTTGTGACAAATCTCCCCAAGTTCCTATAGATCCAGGTTCTAACGAGTGTAACCACATATTAACTTTATCCCTTACTGAGAAAGGAAAAAGTCTAAGTTTTACCGCATCATTTGACACTCCATCATATTTAAATGTAGCACACAATTGTAGAAAACTAGCAAGGTGTAAATTAGAATCTTCAGTTGGTGTTCCCCCAAACTGATTATTTTGTACCATTTGGAAAATAATAGATTTAAGCTCAAATGAATTCGCAGCTACAATAGGGTTTTGTATACTCAAATGAATTTCATCTGCTGTAGGATTAACAAAATCTCTTAAAGGTCTCTGATGATATTCATTTTCATTTCCAACATTACTCAAATTGCAAGTCATTTTGCTAATATGATTTATTTCTTTTTGTTATTTTCAAATGTTTCTAATAGTTCTTTCTAATTCAGAATCGTAAGGTACTAAATTTTCAGATACTACACTACGCATAAACAAACAAAAAAAGTATTTTAAAATAAGCAAACACACTTAAATAAGAAAATGTTCAAACTAAACTACAAATACTCTATTTCTATTTAGTTTATTTTTAAATAAAAATACTATAAATTATAAAGTAACTTACTACTACTAATTTTCGTTACTTCCCCGGCAACAACGCCAAAAACTTGATGCAGGTAGATTTAGTGTGTTAATTTTGAAATTATTTTTTAATGTTACAAAATACACATGACAGATATAATAGTAAATAAGCAATGTAATCCAAAAAAAATAACTTTAATAAAACTATTTTATCTTTAAAACTCTTTTAAACTGCCAAATCCCTTTTAAAAATAATGAAAATATATGTATTGCTCAAGTAATAATGAGTTCTAATGGAGTCCTAGATATCAATCCCACAGGGAAGCTGGAACTGCCTGTAAATAGTTCTTAAGATTATAATGTAAAGTACTATTTTAAAAATATAAAAAGTAAAGTGCAAAGTTTGAATATTAACTAATAAAGTAAATGCTATTTAAAATGCAGTTGAAAGACAATGTTAATTAAACCAAAAACTAAACTTTCAAAAGTAAAATTGCTAAAACTAAATAAAATTTTTGTTGATAGAAAGTTCATATTTAAGAAAGCACCATACTCCTTACAATGAACATATAGATTGTGAAGAAATTAAAATCATTTAAAAATATGTATATAAAAACTGTTTTGTGCCAAATAGGAGCAATCATATTCCTTACCCTCTTCTGAGTGCTATAAAGAACATTGACTAATCCAGAGTTTAGTCCATAATTTCGTGGTTAGGCTGAGAGGATACCAGTTGCCACTCTAGAGCTCCCACTACTCCCTCCTCTAAGGGCTAATAATCTCGCATTAGTTTCTAATCACTTGAACCAAATTGAGGTTTTTAATCTGTCACCTTAAAATCTCTAATTATGTATCCAATAAAAGTATATTTCCCTATTTATTTCCATTCAATCTCATGGAGGACATATTCTCCCATGAAATTAAATGTGATTCTCCCTATGCTGTAGAAATCATATCTCATTAAAGAACATATGTCTTTCAACAGTTTTAACATTTTAATTAGTCAGATCAAAAAGTAAATAAAGATCAGAGTTCAAATCGTAATAAATTATTATCATTTAAAATCGTAGAAAACAAAGTCTATTCTTCATAAAACTATATCTTCAAAGTAGAGAGAATGATAAAGAAGACTACTAAGAATTCATGAGAAGGATATGATAAAACACGAATTTCATAAATAAAAATAAGTTTACAAAACAAAAGAAATTGAAATACAACTTATCTCACAATCCTTCCCAAGCNAATCCAGAGTTTGGTCCCTAATTCTGTGTTTAGGCTAGGAGGATATTGGCTACCTCTATAGAGCTCTCACTACTCCTTCCTCTGAGGGCTAATAATCTCACATCAGTTTTCAATCAACTGGACCAAATTAGGGATTTTATTATGACTCCTTAAAATCTCCAACTTTGCATCCAACAAAGTATATTTCCCTTTTTATTTGCACCCAACTCCATGGATGACATACTCTCCCATGAAATCAAATGTGATTCTCTCTATGTTATAGAAATCATAGCCATTTTTGAACATATGTTTCTCAACCATTTTAACATTTCAATTGGCCATATTAAAAGGTAAATGAAGATCGGAGTTCAAATCATCACAAATTATTAACAATTAAAATCATAGAAAACAAAATTGCTTCTTCACAAAACCATATTTCAAAGTAGGGAGAAGGATAAAGGAAACTACTCAGAATTCATGAGAATGATATGATAAAACATGAAATTCATATATAAAAATAAGTTTACAAAAGAAAAAGAAATAAAAGACAACTTATCTCACAATGCTTCCTAAGAAAATCCCTAGATGTTCACTCCAAGCCTTTCTCTCTTTACAAGCACTCTCAATTCTCTCTTAGAAGTATAATGAAGAAGAAATCTTTCACCTTCCCTCTCCTCTTATAACTCTAGAAGAAAATTTCCAAGCCCTTAACTTTTTCTCTCTATCTTTTCCTCTTGCCATTCACGCCACCCCCCTTTCACGTCACCCACAAACTCCTTGAAGTCTTCCTCTTTTATTTTGGGTATCCTCCTTTCAAAAGAAATTCAAAATTCTCTCCAAAAGTCAACTCTTTTAAATTTAAAACATGTGTCATTTGATCCAAGTGACATATCCCTTCATAAAAAACCTTCCAAAGTGTTTACATGCATTAAATTACTCCAAAAGGTGTTTAGAACAAGTGTCCCTTTGAAAATTTGGGCAAAATTTGTCTCAGACTACCTTAATCTGCAAAAAGTTGTCTCTAGCGCATCTAGCGCTAGATCTGGCGTATCATGCACGAATGCTTTATCAAACGTTGCATCATGTGCCAGATTCCCAAAATTTACTGTTTTGGCTCAAAATTTCATCTTTTTGCTACTTTTGCTCCAAATACCTAAAAATGATATACCTGCAACAAAAACACAAAAATACTCTTCTTTAAAGTGCAATATCACCAAAATAGGCATAAAATATATACTTAAAACAACATATTATTTTTGTGTATCATTATATAAAGTTTTAAATGTCAATGAATTGTGATGATTTGAAATCTCATCTTCATTTTATTTTCTGTCTATCCAATTGAAATGTTAACATTTGTTGAGAAACATAAGATTTAAAATGGCTATATTTTCTACAATAAGGTAATAGTCACATTCAATTTCATGGGTGAGAATGTAGTCCAGGGGTTGAGTGCAAATAAATAGGGAAATATATTTTGATGGGCACAAAATAAGAGATTTTAGGGTGACAGACTAAAATCACAAATTTGGTATAGTTTCTTGGAAGTTATATTGAGATTGTTAGGCCTGAGGGGAAGGAGAAGTGAGAGCTTTGGAGTTGTAGCCAATATCCTCTCAACCAAACCACGAATTTCAGGATCAAAATCTGGATTAGTCAATGTTCCTTATGCACTCTTAGAGGGTAAAGAATATGATTGCTCCTATTTGGCACAATATAATTATATATATAATTTTAAAGAATTTTATTTGCTTCATGATACACATAAAATATATAGTATTTTTAGAAACATTTTTATACCTATTTTTGAAATATTGTGCTTTAATGGAATATATTTTTATATTTTTCTTTCAGGTACAAGTAAAAAAGGTGAAAAAGCTTAAAGGAGTGAAAAAGGATCAAATTTGGAGCAAAAATGTGAAAATTGTGCTAAAGTGTTTTGGCGCCTAAGTGCCAGATCCGACGCTTAAGCGCCGGTGAAACATTGAAGGCCTTGCTTAAGCACCAGAGGACCCACGCTTGAGCGCCAGAGGCAGTTATTTGACGGTTTTCTTCATTTGGCCACATTTTGAAGAGGTATTTGAGGCACCTATTAGCTTAAGCGGGTGGTTATGACCACTAAGAATGAAAATATTATTAAAAAACTTGTGAAAGGAGGCATCCTTTGGTGGATTCATCGAATGTGGGCACATTTTGAAGAGTTTGCAAGGCACATTTTGGAGATTTATAAAAGAAGGAAGTTGAGACATTTGAAGTGGGTGCTTGAAAGTTCTGAAAAGAGTTAGAAGAAGAGGAGTTCTAAGGAGTTTTTAGAGATTTTCAAGCACCACAAAAAATTACTTTATCCTATTTGTTTTTAGTTTATATTGAGGGTGTTGAAAAGAGAAGAGATTCAAAGGAACCCAAGAGTGTGGTGAGGATTTGAGATAAGTTTTTATCTTTTGTTTTAAACTACTTTTGGTTTTAATCGAGACTTCTTGGTGTTTTAAAAATGATTTCTACTTTTAAACTAAAGTGTGTTTTTGTTTTCTCCATGGATTCTGAGTAGTTTTCTTTATTTTTTTTCCTTAAAATGATAAGTAATTAAAGTGTTGGATGGAAGTTTTGAAGAGTATTGATCTTTAATGTTGGAAGAAGTTGTGATGATTTAAATCCATAAACTTCATTTACTTCTTGATTTGAGAAAGATTTATATGATTTAGGTGCAAGCATTAACCTTATGACATCAATATTTAAAAGAATGGGATTAGGAGAAAAAACCCCTACTACTGTAACTCTGCAGTTAGTCGATCGTTCCAATAACATACCCTAAAGGAGTTATAGAAGATGTCCTAGTGAAAGTAGATCAATTTATCTTTCCTATCAATTTCATTGTGCTAGATATGAAGGAAGATAATGAGATACATATCATTTTGGGGAGACCTTTCCTAGCCACGGGAAGAGCAATGATAGATGTGAAAAAAGGGGAATTAATAATGTGCGTCAATGATCAAACTATTACTTTTAACATTTTAAAAACAATGAAATATCTTACAAAAGGTAAAGATGATGAATGCTTATAAGATATCTGAGCGAATGTCATTTCAAGACTACTTATGAAGAAAAATCTGAAGAAAAAAATATAAGATATCTGAGTGAATGTCATTTCAAAACTACTTATGAAGAAAAATCTGAAGAAAAAGATTTGAAACACGATCAAGGAGAGGAATTAGATCAATGTGAAGATCCTTTTAAGAAAGATTCAAACTATGTTCAAGAAAGTTTTGAAATTCTTGACACTATAGAAAAAGATAAATCATTTTGTTCATCAATTGAAAAACCTCCAGAACCTGAGTTGAAGTTACTTCCTGATCACTTAAAATATGCCTTTTTAGAAGATTCCTCTACTTTATTAGTTATAATTTCCTCTAAGTTAACGATGGAAGAAGAAGATAGATTGATGAAAATATTGAAAAATTTTAAGAAAGGCTTTGGATGGACAATTGCTGATATTAAACAAATCAGTCCTTCAATTTGTATGCATAGAATTTGTATGGAAGAGAACTGCAAACCCATGGCTGATCCTCAAAAAAGATTGAATCCTGTTATGAAAGAAGTAGTAAAGAAAGAAATTTTAAAGTGGTCAGATGCTAGAATTATCTACCATAGTTCAGATAGTGCATGGGTTAGTCCAATTCATTGCGTTCCTAAGAAAGGAGTAACTTTGATTGTAAATGAACATAATGAGCTAATACCTACGAGACAAGTTGCAGGGTGGTGAATATGCATTGATTATAGAAAACTAAATCTTGCCACTAGAAAAGATTATTTTCCACTATGCTTTCTAAATCAAATGCTAGATAGAGTAGCTGGGCATAAATACTTTTGTTTTCTGGATAGATATACTGATTATCACCAAATACAAATAACTCCTGAGGATCAAAAGAAAACAACGTTTAGTAGTCCTTATCGTACTTTTTCTTTTAGAAGAATGCCCTTTGGTTTATGTAATGCCCCTACTACATTTCAAAGATGTATGATGACAATTTTTTGTGGTTTAATTAAAAAAGGGATTGAATTATTTATGGATGATTTTTCAGTGTTTGGAACTTGATTTGACTCATGTTTAGAACATTTATCAAACGTTCTTAAGCGCTGTGAAGAAACAAATTTAGTCCTTAATTGGGAAAAATGTCAATTTATGGCAGTAGGAAGAATTGTATTAGGTCATAAAATATCAGATAATAGTATGGAAGTAGATCTTGCTAAAATTCAAGCGATCGCTAATTTACCTTATCCAACAAATGTAATGGGAAATTAGGAGTTTTTTAGGATATGTTGGATTCAACAGGCGATATATTAAAGACTTTTCAAAAATTGCTAAGCCTTTATTCCATTTACTGGAGAAAGATACAATTTTTAATTTTGATGAAGAGTGCCTAAAAGCTTTTGAGTTACTAAAAAAAAATTAATGACTGCACCAATTATAGTTTCACCAGATTGGGGAAAAACTTTTGAATTAATGTGTGATGTTAGTGATTATGCTATTAGAGCTGTTTTAGGTCAATGATATGATAAAATTTTCAAAGTAATTTACTATGCTAGTAAAATTCTAAATGAAACTCAAATTAATTATACAACAACTAAAAAAGAGTTATTAGCAATAATATATGCCTTTGATAAATTTATATCATATTTAATTAAAATTCATTGTGTAGTGCATACAAATCATTGTACCCTTTGATAAATTTAGATCATATTTGATTGGAACTCATTGTATAGTGCATACGGATCATTCTGCTACAGTATATGCCTTTGATAAATTTAGATCATATTTGATTGGAACTCATTGTATAGTACATACAGTTCATTCTGCTATTAAGTGCTTAATGAAAAAAAAGGATCTTAAACCTAGACTTATAAGATGGATTCTTCTTTTGCAAGAATTTGATTTTGAAATAGTAGATCGAAAGGGGATTGAAAATCAAATGCTGATCATTTTTCCAGGCTTGAATTAGAAAAAACCACTCTATTTTGATAAAGAAATTAATGAACATTTTCCAGATGAAAAATTATTCAATATTAATGAGTGTCATGTTCCGTGGTATGTCGACATTGTGAACTTTCTTGTTAGTAATATTATACCCTATGGAATGACATACCAATAGAAGAGGAAATTTATTTATGAAGCTAAGACTTATTTTTGAGATGACCCATTTTTATATAAACAAGGAAAGAATCTGATTATTTGAATTTTTGGTGTTAATACAACAACATACAAAATTTAAAAATCTAGATTCTATTGGCCTACTGTTTTTAGAGATGTTAATACTTATATAAAAAATTGTGATAGATTTCAACGAGTAGGTAATATTTCTAGAAGAAAAGAGATGCCTGCCAATTATATACTAGAATTTGAAATATTTGATGTTTGGGGATTAGATTTCATGGGACCCATTTATACCATCTTTTGGGAATTTATATATTTTGTTAGCAGTGGACTTTGTTTCCAAATGGATAGAAGTTGTTGCTTACCTCGATGTGATGCTCAAGGTGTTCCAAAATTTTTGAAAATGAACATATATTTTATAGATTTGGGATGCTGAGAGTTAACATAACTGATGGGGGGAGTCATTTTAGAAATGTCATAATGTAGAAGTTATTAAAAAAATATCATGTAAACCATAGACTTGCTACTGCTTATCATCCTTATATAAGTGGTTTGGTTGAATTATCCAATCGAAAAATTAAAAGAATTATGAAAAAACCATAGACTTGCTACTGCTTATCATCCTTAGATAAGTGGATTGGTTAGTCAAACTTGGCTATGCTTTGTGGGCTTATAGGACTGCTTATAGAACTCTTATAGGGATGTCCCCATATAGGCTAATATTTGGGAAAGCTCGTCACTTACCAGTTGAACTTGAGCATAAATCATATTGGGCTATTAAAGAGTTTAATTATAATTTGAAAGATGCTGGTGAGAAAAGATTTTTGCAATTAAATGAGCTTCAAGAGATAAGAAATGAATCATATGAGAGTGCTAAGATTTACAAAGAAAAGATGAAAATGTGGCATGATCAAAGGATTCTTACTAAAAATTTTCAGCTAGGGTAACAAGTTTTGTGATATAATGTAAGGTTAATGTTATTCCCAGGTAAACTTAATTCTAGGTGGATGGGCCCATTTGTTGTGATGAAAGTTTATCCTTATGGAGCTATGGATATTAAAGATCCTATGACTGATAAAGTGTTTAAAGTTATTGGTCATAGACTAAAACCTTATTTTATAGGGGATCAACATAAATTTAATGAAGCAATGATGTTGGGTCAACCGGAATAAGCACTGGTTACATCGGACTGACGATGTAAAACCAAGTGCTTTGTGGGAGGCAACCCATAGTTATCAGTGTGTTTTACTTTGATTATCGTTTGTGTGTGATTAAGAAAAATTAGGGTAGTATTTTTGAGCTATTTTGTGTTAGTTTTGATTTTAAGACTTTATTTAGTAACCTAGACATGTTAGAATGAGAATTTAGATGTTAAGTTGACTGGTGCAAAAATGTGCACTGCGCTTAAGTGCCAAGATTCGATGCTTAAGCACAGTATTTAAAAACCATGTGCAAAATTATGATTCTAGAAGTTTTAACTGGCAATTAGTTTGTAAAAATGTGTCAAACTAGTTCCTAAACGTGCTTAAAAGTTATTTGAGGGATTTAGGTCTATAAATAGAAGGGTTTTGGAAAGGAATTTCCTACCAGATCATTTTCAGCCCTAACAATCTAAAAGAAAGAGAGATTTAGAGAAAATGTCTTCATGGGAGTTGGATTTGAAGAATAAGAAAGAGACCATGAGGAAGAGATTCTTTAGTCAAAGTGCACAAGAGATGTATAACAATTTCTTACCCGTTAGTATTGAACAAATATCGGAAAAGATCAACAAAATCGAGACTATTATGACTTTTCTTAAGACCAAGGTAATTGTGATTCATGCTCATCTTGAGCATATTGGATGACAATTAAAAATGCAATTTATTCATACTAGTTATATAGTGGAAGCGGATAAGGAGATGTTTATTAAGCAAAAATGGATTGAAGAAGATAGTACCAGAGCTCGTTACAACCGTCCGTTTTATCAACTTTATATTTTGATTGCCCCAGGAGAGACTAATGAAAAACTGGAGTTTGTCCTAACAAATGAAGAATGGAATTAAGTTTTATGTTAGAGTTTATTTATTGGGAGTTGTTGTTTAATGTGTTATGTGTTAAGAGTTAAATACTATTTTTTGGATTTTATGTTTGTTAGGTGTTTGTGCTTAGAAGATTTTCTCATCCAAGACTATTTGGAAGTGAGAATTAAGTGTTACATGTATTTGTAATAGTTTGTGAATTAATATATGTGTTTGTTTGTGTGAAAATTAGTGTTATTTTTAGCCTTGAATTGAATTGAGTTATATGGAGAATTTTGAGAGAAAGGAGAGTTGTAGGAGATGAAAAATGGTTCTTTAAGTGTTATGAGACCATTTAGGGGTGGTGTACTTAAGCAAATAATGTATTTTACTTAAACTTAAAAATCTCAAAAATCGTGCACTGGCGTCTAAGCGCCACATATCGCGCTTAAGTGCGATGTAACCCAAGAGGCAGGCACCTAAGCACCACTTATCCACGCTTAAGCGCCAGTTCACAAAAATCGGTTCGTGAACGGTTAAAAGTGAAAAATTTACTTAAAAATTGCCATTTTTCACCATCTCATCACCTTCAACCTCTCAAAATCACAATTTTGGAGAGCTAGGGCACACTATTAAGTTGAGATTTCTTGGTGGATCAAGAAAAATTTGCTAGATCCGAATTTTTAAAGGTAAGAGCTTTACTTCTATCCAAAAAATTTTTGATTTTCACCATGTATTTTGAATACATTTAGAAGAATTCAAAAATTCACTATTCATGGTGAAAAATGAGGAAAAATATATGGAAATTGCATAGGAAGTGTAGTTTAAGCTATTAGAAGTTTAGTTTAGTAATTTATACTTGATTTTTGAGGTTATTTTTGGAATTTTGTAAAATTTGTAGAATGGCACCAAGAATGAAGAGGAGTAGAGGAAAGAGCCCTTTTGATTGAGCAAATTTGTTAGTTCGAAGGCTCAAGATAGGTACAATGATGTGTTGTAATGACGAAAGCTTATTCATGAGAGTTGTTTTAAGAATCCAGGTAGATCTGTGGAAGATCTGATCGTTCACCAAAAGTGGGAACAATTCTTTTATTTTTTTGTTGTTGTAGTTATTTCTATTGTTAGGGATTTCTATGCAAACCCCCCTGAAGCTGAAGATGATAGAGTCATGGTTCTAGAAAAGTTGGTACCTTTTTCACTGGAGGTGATCAATTAGTTCTACCATTTTCCACCGGATACTTTATGTTTTATGCAAATTATAATCCAACTGAGACGGAGCTACATGAGATTATTTCTTATTTGACTGATAGAAGAGGACTCTGGAAGATCACTAATGAAAAGAGAGTCAACTTTCCTACGTCAAAGTTAAGTGCACCTTCAAAGGCAGGGCACTATTTTATTTCTGCTCATCTGCTACCAACAAATCATCTCAGCGAAGTTACCAGAAAGAGAGCGAAGTTAAATTATTTTATCCAGGAAGGAAAGCTCATCAACATTGGAGCTTTGATATGTCAGACTGTCATCAGTTCTACCACTGCTGTTACTACTGCAGGTCTGGGATTTGCTTCCTTGATCTTTTCTTTATGTGAGTAGGTTGGAGTAAGATATAATTGCTGGGAGGAAGTATTATTGCCTCTGAAGCCTATTACAAAGGTGAATGTGAAGTCTTTTTCTGAACATTCTATTTTTGGATGGAGAGGAGGATTTTCTAGGAGTTATAGAATGGAGACGTCTGCTACTTCTGACTATGTTGCTTCTACATCTAGACCATCTACCTCACGTGCTTCTACTTCTAAAGGTGAGTCTACTGAGAATCAAGATCAATTATTACAGAGGATGATGGACAGTAAAAATTATACAACCGATAAAGTTCAGATTTTAGAGCATTTTGCAGAGCATATTGATAGGTATAAAAGGATAAAAAGTGATTATGAAGAGAAATTTCACTCATCTTTGGAAAACCTCATCAAGGGTAACCAAGGAGTGAAATTTCCTCCATATCCTTAATACCCTAATTATGAGCCTACAGATGTTTGGAATAGCGGTGATTCTAAGAATGAGGAGTAAAATTACGAGATTTATTTTTATGTTTGTATTATGTTATGGACTATGTAGTCTGGGCTTGCTACAATTACATTTATGTGTTTATTAGACTTGAGACATGTAATGTGATGTGTTTTTATGTTGTGGAACTGAAACTTATATGTTTGAGTGTTAGTTTAGATTTTGTGATGTATGAGACTGTTATTTTGCTTAAGATTTTGTGTTTTGTTGGTAGTTTTTTTTAAATGCTAGGGTAGTATCTGTTGTTGTGTGTTTAGTACTGTGATTTAGTTAGTTTAGAACTTAACTTAATTCTATGTCTTTCGTAAAGTTGAAAATCTTGCTAACGTAGATCTTAAATTTGAAACTTAGAAAGCTGCTACCCTGTATTTTTGTTTTATCATGTTAGTGTGTTTGTTTTTATGTTGAGACTGTGAAGTCAAAGTTAGCGTGTTAGCTTGATTTTAAGTTTGTACCCACTACTTAGAAGTCTACTGAACCTCTACATGTTAAATTGAAATGAAAATGATAAGAAATTAAATTAATTTTACTCCTTTTTTTAGTTTTATACTTGTATACTTAGGATATAAAAATTTCTATAGACATGTTCTTTCAATTTTCATTCATGTTTATATATATCTACTGCTAAACTGTTTAATCTGTTAAAAATTTAAGTTTGGGGGGATGAAAAATATTTTAAAAACTTGAATTTTATTTGTTCTCAATTGTGCTACCAGTGAATTTGATTTTAAAAGAAAAAATGATCATGTATATGAAGTTATATTAGGGAAGTAAAATTTGATTTTAGAAATGAGTAAGGTATGTATATGAAGTTATATTAGGGAAGTAAAATTTGATTTTAGAAATGTGTAAGAAAATTTAGTTAAAATTTGTATATGAAGTTATATTAGGGAAGTAAAATTTGATTTTAGAAATGAGTAAGAAAATTTAATTGAAATTTTTTGTAATGAAGAAAAACTTTAAGTTAAAAGTTTTTAGTGTAGAAAATATTTAATATAAGTAACTATCTTTAGTAAGAAAAATTGTATTTTTGAAAAATTTAGAAATTTAGACTTTTATTTTTAATTCTAAAATTTCTTTTATTAAAATAATTTTCAAAACTACTATTATATTTAGAAGTAAAAGGTTTATATCAGGATTTTGCTTTAGGAAAAGAGAAGTAGAATTCAAAACCATTAAAGGCCTATCCAGATATAGTAATCCTTGCCTAAAAAGAAAAGAAAAAAAAAAAGAGAAAAAGAAAAAAAGAAGAGAAAAAAGAAAAAAAAAGAAAAGGAAAAGAAAAAAAAATATAAGGGAGGAAAAGCTTGAGGATTAGTGTTTAATCAAAAATTGATTCCACATTTAATCTTTTTAAAGTACAAGACTTGAGAAAATCTTAAGCTTAAAAATATAATATAGTAAGTAAAATTATTCTTAATAAAATTTTTAAGTGGAGATAATAAAAGGGATAAATTCTAAACTTAGAGAATCTACAATATTTCTGAATTAGATAGAAACTCATATTTTCATCTTTCTTAACATTAAAAATTTCTAAACTTGGTCTCATTTACTAAATATTTTTTCTATATTGGACTCCTATATTTCTAAATCTAAATTTTGGGCTCCTAAAGAAACTCATATACATATCATACTTATTTAGTTTTTAAAGATTGAAGTGTCACTTAAGGACAAGTAACATTTTAAGTTTAGAGGAAATTGATACACCTAAAATATAGTGTTTTTAGACACATTTTTATACTTATTTTTGAGATATTGCCCTTAAATGGAATGTATTTTTGTGTTTTTCTTTCAGGTACAAGTAAAAAGGTAAAAAATGCTTAAAGAAGTGAAAAAAGGATCAAAGTTGGAGCAAAAAGGTGAAAATTGTGCTAAAGTGTTTTGGCGCCTAAGCACCAGATCCGGCGCTTACGTGCCAGTGAAACAGAGAAGACCGCACTTAAGCACCAGAGGTTCCGCGCTTAAGTGGCAGAGACAGTTATTTGACAGTTTTCTTCATTTGGCTAAATTTTGAAGAGGTATTTGAGGCACCTATTGGCTTAATAGGGTGGTTATGACCACTAAGAACTTAAATATTATTAAAAGATATGTGAAAGGAGGCATCCGTTGGAGGATTTATCGAATGTGGACACATTTTGAAGAGTTTCCAAGGCACCTTTAAGATATTTATAAATAAAGGAAGTTGAAACATTTGATGTGAGTGCTTGAAAGTTCTGAAAAGAGTTAGAAAAAGAGGAGTTCGAAGGAGTTTGGAGAGATAGTTTTGGAGAGATTTTCAAGTACCACAAAAATTTACTTTATCCTTTTTGTTTTTAGTTTATTTTGAGAGTGTTGTAAAAGAGAAGAGAATCAAAGGAACTTTAAGAGTTTGGTGGAGGTTTTGAGATAAATTTTTTATCTTTTGTTTTAAACTACTTTTGGTTTTAATCGAGACTTCTTGTTGGTTTAAGAATGATTTCTACTTTTAAACTAAAGTGTTTTTTTGTTTTCTCCATGGATTCTGAGTATTTTTATTTTTTTTTTCTTTAAAATGATAAGTACTTAAACTTGGATGGAAGTTGTGGAGAGTATTGATCTTTAATGTTAGAAGAAGTTGTGATGATTTAAATCCTTGAACTTTATTTACTTCTTGATTTAGCCTATCCAGATGTTAAAATTTGTTGTGAGAACATGTAAGAACCTGGCTGGTATTGTCTCAGCCAATAGTTGGAAAGAATCACATGAGAATGTATGAATGAGAACGTAATTCATATGATTTAGTGCAAATAAATAGGAAAATAATCATTGAAGGTTTAGAGTTAGAGGACTTTAAAGTGATAGGTTAAAGCCCCCAACTTGGTTTATTGTTTTAGGTTTTGATACGAGATGTTAGCCCCAAATTGGAAGGAATCGAGGATTGGTTTATTGTTTTAGGTTTTGATACAAGATGTTAGCCCCCAGGTGGAGGGAATCAAGGGAGGGTTAAAGCCCCCAACTTGGTTTATTATTTTAGGTTTTGATACGAAATGTTAGCCCCCAGGTTGAGGGAATCGAGGGAACTCTAGAGTGAGAGCTGGTATCTTCCCTGCCTAGTCGGTCTTCAGAACTATTCAAACTTTAAATTTGCCAATGTTCTTTATAACATTTCTAGTAAGGGTAAAGAGTATAATTGCTCCTATTTGGAACAACACAATTCACATACTTCACAACAGAATTCCTATACTTATTACTGATTCATGATAAGGAGAATGATATTTTTCAAATTCAGTGCTTTTCTTTTACATAAACTCAAGTTATCTTTTTAAATTGTTATTGTTCTGTCAAAATATCAAAAATACCAAAAAGATTTGAATTTTAATACTGCAAAAAAATTTTTATTTTAAGTAATTCTCTTTTTAAAATACAAAGTTATTTTTTCAATAGTGCATATTGCATATTTCCCCGTGGGTTTGATATTCAGGTCTTAATTAAAAAGTCCTTATTACTTGATAACGATACATATACTTGCGTAGTATCCCAATATAAATATAAATTAAGGAGTTAAATTCTTATTTTTTCCAGGATCAAGTTTTTGATTCTATTGCAAAGTAAGGAAACATAAGTGAAAAATATCATCAAAGACATTGCTATACTATTGCATATAAGCAGTTTCAGGATCACTTCACAATCCACAAACTCATTGTAAAGGAGAATGTTGCTTTTTTAAATTTGAACTCTTCATTATAAAGCTTTGTTTAATCTTAATAAGTTTACTTTTATAGTTTACAAAAATAATTTAGTTAACTTAGTTCTTTTAACTGCATTTTGTTTAACATACAAGAAATTTACTTTAGATTTGTTTTGCGTACTTAAGTTTTTATAGTTTAAATATTGTGTTTTATGTTATAATCATAAGAATTTCCAACTCCCTATGGGATCAATTCTTAAGACTTGATTAGAGCCCTTTATTACTTGAGTGATACATATACTTGCGTTATTATTACGGATTGGCAGCTTAAAGATTTTAAAATATAAAACTATTTATATTGAAGTGATTTTTATTGTGATTAAACTGCATATATACTATTTTTGTTTTCATGTGTGTATTGTAGTATTGAAAGATATTTACAATGCACCACAAAAACATCGCACCAAATTTTTGGAGTTGCTGCTGGGGATTAACCATAAAGTACTATATAATTTAGAATACTTTATTTGAACTAATTTTTTTTGTAGTTTAATTAATTTTTTATACTTTANTATATATATATATATATATATAATCCTTTTTATTGCAAACTAACATTTATCAAGCCAACAAACATCTAATTTATTGTTTAAAGCAAACCAAAACAACCTAACACTGAAATCTAAACATCAAAATTTAAAACACAAACATTGATATAGTTCAACAATAAAAGTAAACGTAATCAAACACAACAAACATCTAAAACAAACATTACTAAACAAAATGTTCTGTGCATAAACTAAGTTCAAACATTTTCTTCACTTTCGTCCTCTTAGATATCTCCCATAGATTGGTAATACACATGCAGGTTGTAAAAGGGTCGGTAAAAAAACTCACAGTCGAATCCTCCCCATTCCAAGCATGTTTCTTGAACATACGTACTAAACCATCTTCAATACGACCAATATGCTCAAATGTTTTTAAAGTCTCTAATCCAAGTGATCTAATATTTCATAAATACTCCCTATTGCATGCATAAGATTCTGAACCTCTTTTTATATCTTCTTGATCCTCTTCAAAAATGCATTTGAACTTCCTAATTCATCAATACATTCATATCATTTTCATCTCTCATTCCAGTACAACTGCAATAAACTTTTGGATCCATCGGCTTCCAAGGAAGAAACACTTTTTCCCAACTCTCATAAGGTACTTGCGATTGACTACATAATAGGAAAATAGTGGATGGATGTCCAAGCCCAATTGCATCACAATCAAACCCAAAATCGATTTCATAATGATGGCTCCAATATCAATAGGTTTTTCGGTTTTAGTATAATAATTTAAAATAACACTCTTCTTAGTCACCTTACTGATCTTCATGGTAGGCAGTAATTTCAATGCAAGAAAGAAGTGCCATGCATTAGAAAAATGATTTAACAATGATGACGAAAAACTTACATTCACATAATCTCTGACATCCCAATTTGCATCTTCATCCGTAAGGTACTGGTAGAGTTCATTCATATTATCTCTCGTAGGGGTAAAATTCGCGTAATGGCATATAGACACATTTTCAATCATAGCAACTCTTTTATTCTTGACGGAGTGAGTTGCACAAATCTACCTGACACATAGACAATTCTTTGGTTGATTCCATGTAGATTTGCATAAAACTCTTTCACCACAAGGATGACTACGACGACAGTGGTGTAACAAAACACTTCCCAACTTCTTTGCGCAATGATCTCTTCAACTCAAGTCTTCGGTGTGTTGAATTCTTAATTCACAAACCCCCTTTCTTTAATTAGCCTCTTCTTCACTAGAACACGATCATTCAACTTCTGCGCATCGAAACTGACAAACTTTCTCCATTTGAAAATTCCAAATCTCGCAGTATTTTGGAGTGGGAAGCAAATGGATTTGAAATCTAGAGGCTTTTCCCTTGTTTTCCCTCTTAAAATAAACTTATGAATCAGTTTTTAGGAGTTATAAGGAGAAGAAACCGCAAAAAAATCACCTTTTGAAACGTTTTAAGCATTTTCGTCACCGCTGCACATCATGCGCCAGCTCTTCGGAATTCGATGCATCATGCGCTAGTTCCAAAAATAACACTGTTTCAATTTCAATCCAATAAATTCTCAATTTTTCCATAAAATTAAGTAAATAAAGATGTTTCTAAATATTTTTATAAATACACGGACTATATAAAGACATACATATAAATATACGTAAAGTATTTCAAACAAAAACTCAAAAGCAAAGTAAACAATGATGCACTTGGTTTAATGTCGTCAGCACGACATTCCCAGTCTTTATTCAGGGTGAACATTATAGTTTCTTTAAAAATTGGTCTTTGACCATCAAAATATGGTTTCAATATGTGTCCATTCATTTTAAATGTACTTCCAGTCCTGGGATCTTCAATATTTACTGCTCCATAGAGATAGACTTTTATAACCTTGAATGACCCTTTCCACCTAGACTTCAGTTTTCCAGGAAATAATTTCAATCTTTTATTATATAATAAAACTTCCTATCGAGGTTCAAATTCTCTTTTTATTATCTTCTGATCATGTCATTCTTTCATCTTTTCTTTATAAATTCTCACAGTATCATAAGATTCATTTCTAATTTCTTCAAGTTCATTCAATTGCAATAATATTATCCCATCAACTTCTTTCGAATTAAAATTAAATTCCTTTATAGCCCAATAAGCTTTATGCTCCAACTCTACTGGCAAGTGACAAGTTTACCCAAAAATTAATCTATAAGGGGACATACCTATAAGTGTTTTATAAGCAATCTTGTATGCTCATAATGTTATATCTAATCTAGCATACCAGTCCATTTTACTAGGATTAACACTTTTTTTTCCAAAATTCTCTTATTCACGATTAGATACTTCTGTTCAACCACTAGTTTGGGGATGATAAATAGTTGTAATTTTATGCATTATATGATATTTTTTCACCAACTTTGCAACTGTTTCATTTCTAAAATGAGATCCCCCATCGGTAATGATTCCTCTCGGCATTTCCTATCTTGTAAAATATTTTTAATTAAAAATTTTGAAACACTCCAAGCATCACATCAAGGTAAATTGATTGCTTTAATCCATTTTGAAACATATTCCACTGCAATCAATATATAAATATTTTTGAATGAAGGTATAAATGATCCCATAAAACCCAATCCCCATACATCAAAAATTTCAATTTCCAAATTAAAATTTAGAGGCATTTCATTTCTTCTTGAAATATTACCTACTCTCTGACACTGATCACATGTTTTTATGTATATATTAACATCTCTAAATAGAGTGGGCCAATAAAATCTAGATTGCAAAATTTTATGAACAGTTATTTCATTCCCAAAATGTCATCCAAATTCAGAATAATGACATTTCTGAATAATTTCCTGAATTTCTTTGTAAGGCAAATATCGTCTCATTTCTAAATCTTTGCATTGTTTATATAAGTATGGGTCATCCTAAAAATAATACTTTGCATCATAAATGAATTTATTTTCCTGTTGTTTTGTTAACCCATATGGTAAAATACCACTAATAATATAATTTACAATATCAACATACCAAGGTATTTCTCATCCTTTTACCGTATAAAGTTGTTCATCAGGATAAGTTTAATTAATTTTATTCCAAATCGAGTATTTCTTCCTGTTCTAACCTAGATAGATGATCAATAATTTGATTATTAATCTCTTTCCTATCAGCTATTACAAAATCAAACTCTTGCATCAGAAGTACCCATCTAATTAATCTTGATTTTACATCCTTCTTTAACATGAAATATTTAATAGTTGAATGGTTAGTATGCAATTTACATTTAGCTCCAATCAGATATGAACTAAACTTATCAAAATCATACAAAATAGCTAATAACTCACTTTCAGTGGCAATGTAGTTAATCTGAGCATCATTAAGAGTCTTACTGGCATAGTATATAACTTTAAAAATCTTATCATATCTCCGCCCTAAAATAACTCCAATTGCATAATCACTAGCATCACACATTAATTCAAAAGGTTTCTCCCAATTAGGTGAAACAATTATAGGATGAGTGATCAGTTTTTCCTTTAAAGTTTTAAAGGTTTTAAGGCAATCTTGGTTGAAGTCAAATTTTGTATCTTTTTTTAGAAGTTGCATAAATGTTTAGTAATTTTTAAAAAAAATCATTAATATATCGCCTGTAAAATCCAGCATTCCTAAAAAACTCCTAACTTCTCTTACTGTAGTAGTTGGAGGTAGGTTTGATATAACCTGAATTTTTGCAGGAACTGCTTCCATGCCATTTTTTGAAATTTCATGCCCAAGCACAATTCCTCCTGCAACCATAAATTGGCTTTTCTCCCAGTTTAATACGATATTAGTCTTTTCACAATGTTTCTAAACTTTCTCTAAATAATTTAGACATATTTCAAATGAAGTTCCAAATACAGAAAAATCATCCATAAAGACTTTAATCCTTTTTTCAATTAAGTCGCTAAAAATTGACATCATACATCTTTGAAATGTTGCAGGTGCATTACATAATCCAAAGGGCATTTGTTGAAAAAAAAGTTTCATCAGTACTAGTAAATATTTTTTTTCTCTTGATCCTCTGGAGCAATTGGTATATGATGATAACTGGTATATCCATCTAGAAAACAAAAATACTTATGCTCAGCCAGCCTATCCAACATCTGGTCCAAAAAGGGCAAAGGAAAATGATCCTTTCTGGTGTTAGAATTTAATTTTCTATAACCTATGCAGATTTGCCAACCAGTGACTTGTCTTGTTGATATTAATTCATTATGCTCATTCATCACTACATCCACACCTCCTTTCTTTGGAACACAGTGAATTGGACTTACCCAGACACTGTCTAAAATATGATATATTATTCCAGCATCTAACTATTTTAAAATTTCTTTCTTAACAACTTCTTTCATCATAGAATTTAATCTCTTTTGAGGATCAGCTCTTGGTTCATGTTTATCTTCTAATAAAATTCTATGCATACAAATTGAAGGACTGATTCCTTTAATATCAGCTAATGTCCATCCAAAGGCTTTCTTATATCTTTTCAACATTTTGAAAAAATTTTGTTCTTGCTCATCAAAATTTTGAGGATATTGTAATAGGTAATGTAGATAAATCTCCTAAGAATGCATAGTTTAAATGTGTTGGAAGTATTTTTAGTTCTAGTACGACAGGTTTCTCAATATATGAAATCAAATTCTTGTTACTTTCTGCAGTATCTAATATCCCAATTTTTTCCATAACATAATCTAAATCTTCTTTACTCACTTTCAGAAATTAATCTTGAATTTTATCCTCATATTGATATTCCATATATTCCTTTTCAAATTTTCTTTTAAACGTCTTTTTGAAATATTCATGGCTTAAATATTCATTAATATCCATTCTGAAGCATTCAATCTCTTTCTCTTTTACAGGGTATCTCATGATTTTTCAATATTAAATGTAATTTCTTGATTCCTAACTCTTATAGTTAGTTATCTTTTCTGCACATCTATCAAATCTTTTATAGTGGCAAGGAATGGTCTTTCTAAAATAATGGAATTTTCCTTATCTTCCTTCATATCTAATACAATAAAGTTCACATGAAATATAAATTTATCAACTTTTACCTAAACATCTTCTATAACTCCTTTAGGATATGTAATCGAACGATCATCTAACTGAAGAGTTACAGTCGTAGGTGAAATATCTCCTAAGCCCGAAAATTTGATAATGGCATAAGATTAATACTGACTCCTAAATCACATAAAGTTTTTCCATAAAATCATTTTCCAATAGCACAAGGAATTATAAAACTTCCAGGATCTTTAAGTTTTTCAGGAAGCTTGTTTTGAATTATAGTGCTACACTCTTCAGTGAGTGCAACAGTCTCCTTATCTACAAACTTCCTTTTCTTATTAAGTATATCATCATGAACTTCACATAGCTTGGCATTTGTTCCAAAACTTCAACAAATGAAATGTTTATCATTAATTTCCTCAATATTTCTAAAAATTTATAAAATTGATTATCTCTATTTTTCTGCTTCAATTTTTTAGGAAATGGGGGTGGTGGTTTTTCTACAGTGATTTTCATTTGCTTAATAGGACATTCTGACTCAAAATGAAAATCTTCACCCAATTTTTCATTTTTCACCTCATCTTTTTTAAGTTCAACTTCTTTTTGAACTCTGTTTTCTAATTCTTTTCCACTTCTCAGTTGAATACCCATAATTTGCTCTTTGTTCTGATCTTTAGGAATTACTTCAACATTACTTGACAATGTTCTTAGAGGTCTATTGCTAAGTTTGGTATCAATACATCCCAATTGAATTTCTATATTTCTAATTACAGCTCATTGACTTTGTAATTGAATTCTCATTTGCAATATCACTTCTTCCATTGATAACTTTTTCTCCTTACTTTTCAAATTATTAAATCTTGGAGGGTAATAAGGTTTATAAGTTGGATTTCCTTGATTTTTGGAGTTTCCCAATGTGTTCGCAGTATTTTTTCCCCATTGCAGATTTGCAACATTAGAATTATTATTACTCCAACTAAAATTTGGATGATTCTTCCAACTGGTATTATAACAATTAGCATAAGGATTATTAGAATGATTGTTTTTTGCATTTAAGGTCTCATAAGAAGATTGAGATTCTATCATTTATCCCAATTAACTTTCCTCAAGCACAAATAATGTTTGAGAATAATTAATTCCATATCCATCTATCTTCTTTGATATAACACCTATTTGTGTAACTAACATAGATATTGCATCATAGTCATGAATACTAGCTATTCTTTTTGGATTTACCCTTTTAGAGGGCCATTGAAAATTATTAGTAGTATTCTCTTCAATTAATGAATATGCTTCATCGAATGGTTTTGACATTAATGATCCACCAGCAACTACGTCAATTATAGATCTAAGAGATCTAACCAACCCATTATAAAAAGTTTGTATTATTTACCAATCTGGTAACACATTTTAAGGCTTCATAAATTGATTCATCTTTAAACAGACAAAAAGATGTAATATCATTCCTAAGCTTAACGGTTTTTTAAGGTGGGAAATATTTAGATAAGAATTTTTGTGACAATTCTTCTCAAGTTCCTATAGATTCAGGTGCTAACGAGTATAACCACATATTAGTTTTATCCCTTACTGAGAAAGGAAAAAGTCTAAGTCTAATTGCATCATTTGATACTCCATCATATTTAAATATAACACACAATTCTAGAAAACTAGCAAGGTGTAAATTAAAATTTTCAGTTGGTGTTCCCCCAAACTGATTATTTTGTACCATTTGAAAGAAACAGGTTTAAGCTCAAATGAATTGACAGCTACAACTGGATTTTGTATACTTAAATGAATTCCATATGCTGTAGGATTAACATAATATCTTAAAGGTCTGTGATGATATTCATTTTCATTTCCAGCACTACTCAAATTGCAACTCTTTTTGCTAATATGATTTATCTCTTTTTGTTATTTTCAAAATTTTCAAATATTTCTTTCTAATTAAGAATTGTAAGGTACTAAATTTTCAGATCTTACACTACGCATAAACAAACATAACAAGTAATTTAAAATAAACAAACACACTTAAATAAGAAAATGTTTAAACTAAACTAAAAATACTCTTTTTTTATTTAGTTTATTTTTAAATAAAAAAAACTATAAATTATAAAGTAACTTACTACTACTACTTTCCGTTACTTCCCCAGCAACGGCGCCAAAAACTTGATGCGGGTAGATTTAGTGTGTTAATTTTGCAATTATTTTTTAATGTTATAAAATACACACGACATATAAAATAATAAATAAGCAATGTAATCCCAACAAAAATAACTTTAATAAAAACTAGTTTATCTTTAAAACTCTTTTAAATTGTCAAATCCCCTTAAAAAATAACACAAGTATACGTATTGCTAAAGTAATAAAGGGCTCTAATGGAATCTTAGATGTCGATCTCACAGGAAAGTTGAAAATGCATGTAAATAGTTCTTGAGATTATAATATAAAGTACTATTTTAAAAATACAAAAAGTTAAGTGCAAAGTTTGAATATTAACTTATAAAGTAAATGTTATTTAAAATGCAGTTGAAAGACAAAGTTAATTAAACCAAAAATTAAACTTTCAAAAGTAAAATTTCTAAAACTAAATGAAATTTTTGTTGACAAAAAGTTCATATTTAAGAAAACATCATTCCTCTTACAATGAACATATAAATTGTGAATAAATTAAAATCATTATATATATATATATAT
>JXCR01137865.1:94101-105063 GCA_002079205.1 Phalaenopsis hybrid cultivar | reverse complement strand
ATATATATATATATATATATATATATAAACTGTTTTGTGTCAAATAGGAGCAATCCTATTTTTTACCCTCTTTCAAGTGCTATAACCGACATTGACTAATTAAGAGTTTGGTCTCTAATTCTGCTTTTAAGTTGGGAGGATAACGATTGCCTCTCTAGAACTCTCTACTCCATCCCCTAAGAGCTAACAATCCCACATTAGTTTCAATCAACTGGATCAAATTGAGGATTTTAATCTGTCACCTTAAAATCTCTAATTCTGCATTTAATAAAGTATATTTTCCCTATTTCTTTGTTCCAAACTCCATGGATGACATACTCTCCCATGAAATCAAATGTGATTCTCCCTATGTTATACAAATCATAGCCCTTTCGGAACATATGTTTCTCAACATATTTTAACATTTCAATTGGCTAGATCGAAAAGTAAATGAAGATCGAAGTTCAAATCATCACAAATTATTAACAATTAAAATCATTGAAAACAAAATTACTTCTTCACAAAACCATCTTTCAAAGTAGGGAGAAGGATAAAGAAGACTACTCAGAATTCATGAGAATGATATGATAAAACATGCATTTCATATATAAAAACAAGTTTACAAAATAAAAGAAATAAAAGACACAACTTATCTCACAATCATTCCCAAGAAAATCCCTAGAAGTTCTCTTCAAGCCTTTCTCTCTTTACAAGCACTCTCAATTCTCTCTTAAAAATGTAATGAAGAAGAAATCTCTCACCTTCCATCTCCTCTTAATACTCTAGAAGATAATCTCCAAGCCCTTAACTTTCTCTCTATCTTTTCCTCTTGCCATTCACGCCACCCCCTTTCATGTCACCCACAAACTCCTTGAAGTCTTCCACTTTTATTTTGGGCTACCTCCTTTCAAAAGGAATTCAAAATTCCCTCCCGAATTCTCTCCAAAAGTCAACTCTTTTGAATTCAAAACATGTGTCATTTGATCTAAGAGACAGATCCTTTCATAATAAAATCTTCCAAAGTGTCTAGATGCATTGAATTACTCCAAAAGGTGTTTAGAACAAGTTTCCTTTCCCTTTGAAAATTTACATAAAATTTGTCTCAAACTACCTTAATCCGCAAAAAATTGTCTCTGGCGTATCATGCACCAAGGCTCTATCAAATGGCGCATCATGCGCCCGATTCTCAAAATTCACTTTTTTGGCTCCAAATTTCGTCTTTTTTGCTAATTCTGCTCCAAATACCTAAAAATGATATCCTTGCAACAAAAACACAAAAATACCCTTCTTTAAATTGCAATATCACCAAAATAGGCATAAAATATATACTTAAACAACATATTATTTTGGTGTATCGTTGTGTCAAGTTTTAAATGTCAATGAATTGTGATGATTCAAACTTCGATCTTCATTTTCTTTTTGATCTGGCCAATTTAAATGTTAACATTTGTTGAGAAACTTAAGATCGAAAAATGGCTATGTTTTCTATAATAAGGTAATAGTCACTTTTAATTTCATGGGTGAAAATATAGTCCAGGGTTGAGTGCAAATAAATAGGGAAATATATTTTGATGGGCGCACAATTAGAGATTTTAGGGTGAAAGATTAAAAATGCTAATTTGGTCTAGTTACTTGAAAACTAAATTGAGATTATTAGGCCTGAGGGGAGGGAAAAGTGAGAGCTTTTGAGTTATAGCCAATATCCTCTCAACCTAACCAAGAATTTCAGGACCAAAATATGGATTAGTCAATGTTCTTTATGCACTCTCAGAGGGTAAAGAATATGATTGCTCCTATTTGGTACAATACAATTATATATATAATTTTAAAGAATTTTAATTGCTTCAAGGTACACCTAAAAATATATATATTTTTAGACACATTTTTTCACCTATTTCTGAGATATTGTGCTTTAATGGAATATATTTTTGTGTTTTTTTTTAGGTATAAGTAAAAATGTGAAAAATGCTTAAAGGAGTGAAAAAAGATCAAATTTGAAGCAAAAAAGTGAAATTGTGCTAAAGTGTTTTGGCGCCTAAGCGCCATTGAAACAAAGAAGGCCGCACCCAAGCGCCAGAGGCCCCGCACTTAAGCACAAGAGGCAGTTATTTGATATTTTTCTTCATTTGGCTGAATTTTGAAGAGGTATTTGAGGCACTTATTGGCTTAAGAGGGTGGTTATGACCACTAAGAACGAAAATATTATTAAAAGACTTGTGGACACATTTTGAAGGCATCCTTTGGAGGATTCATCGAATGTGGACACATTTTGAAGAGTTTCCAAAGCACATTTTAGAGATTTATGAAAGAAAGAAGTTGAGACATTTGAAGTGGGTGCTTGAAAGTTTTGAAAAGAGTTAGAAGAAGAGAAGTTCTAAGGAGTTTGAAGAGATTTTCAAGCACCACAAAAATTTGCTTTATCGTATTTGTTTTTAGTTTATTTTGAGAGTGTTGTAAAAGAGAAGAGATTCAAAGGAACCTCAAGAGTTTGGTGGAGGGTTTGAGATAAGTTTTTATCTTTTGTTTTAAACTACTTTTGGTTTTAATCGAAATTTCTTGTTGGTTTGACAATGATTTCTAAATTTAAACTAAAGTGTATTTTTATTTTCTCCATGGATTCTGAGTAGTTTTCTTTTTTTTTTTCCTTAAAATGATACGTATTAAAGTGTTGGATGGAAGTTGTGGAGAGTATTGATCTTTAATGTTGGAAGAAGTTGTGATAACTTAAATCCACGAACATCATTTACTTCTTGATTTGGGAAAGCTTTATGTGATTTAAGTGCAAGCATTAACATTATGACATTATCAATATTTAAAAGATTGAGATTAGGAGAAATAAACCCTACTACTGTAAGTCTGCAGTTAGCAGATCGTTCAATAACATGCCCTAAAGGAGTTATAGAAGATGTCCTAGTGAAATTAGATCAATTTATCTTTCCTGTCGATTTCATTGTGCTAGATACGGAGGAAGATAAAGAGATACCTATCATTTTGGGAAGACCTTTCCTAGCCACAGGAAGAGTAATGATAGATGTGCAAAAAGGGGAATTAACAATGTGGATAATTGTTCTGCAAAAGGTAAAGATGATGAATGCTATAGAATGTATGTTATAAGATATCTTATCATCTTTTATGTAATGCCCCTGATATATTTCAAAGATGTATGATGGCAATTTTTTGTGATTTAATTGAAGAAGGGATTAAAGTATTTATGGATAATTGTTTAGCATTTGAAACTTCATTTGACTTATGTTTAGAACATTTATCAAAAGTTTTTAAGTGCTGTGAAGATACAAATTTAGTCCTTAATTGAGAAAAATATCAATTTATGGTACTGGGAGGAATTGTATTATGACATAAAATATCAGATAATGGTATGGAAGTAGATCCTACTAAAATTCAAGTGATTGTTAATTTACCTTATCAAAAAATGTAAGAGAAATTAGGAGTTTTTTAGGACATGCTGAATTCAACAAGCGATATATTACAAACTTTTAAAAAACTGTTGTCTTTATTCCATTTACTGGAGAAAGATACAATTTTTAATTTAGATGAAGAGTGCCTAAAAGCTTTTGAGTTATTAAAAAAAAATTAATGACTGCACCAATTATAGTTTCACCATATTGGGGAAAACCTTTTGAATTAATGTGTGATGCTAGTGATTATGCTATTGGAGTTGTTTTAGGACAAATATATGATAAAATTTTCAAAGTAATTTACTATGCTAGTAAAACTCTTAATGAACCTCAAATTAATTATACAACAACTAAAGAAGAGTTATTAACAATAGTATATGCTTTTGATAAATTTAGATCATATTTAATTGGAACTCATTGTGTAATGCATAAAGATCATTCTGCTATTAAGTATTTAATAAAAAAAAGGATGCTAAACCTAGACTTATAAGATGAATTCTTCTTTTGCAAGAATTTGATTTTGAAATAGTAGATCGAAAGGGGATTAAAAATCAAATTGCTGATCATTTTTCCAAGCTTGAATTAGAAAAACCACTCTATTTTGATAAAGAAATTAATGAACATTTTCCAGATGCAAAGTTGTTCAATATTAATGAGTGGTGTGTTCCGTGGTATGCTGACATTATGAACTTTCTTGTTAGTAATATTATACCCTATGGAATGATGTACCAACAAAAGAGGAAATTTATTTCTAAAGCTAAAACTTATTTTATATAAACAAGAAAAGGATTTGATTATTCGAAGATGTGTACCATTAGAAGAAACTTATTAATTATCCAAAAATGTCATAATTTTGATTTTGGGGGACATTTTGGTGTTGATACAACAACATAAAAAATTTTATAATCTGGATTCAATTGGTCTACTATTTTTAGAGATGTTAATACTTATATCAAAACTTGTGATAGATGTCAACGAGTAGGCAATATTTCTAGAAGAAATGATATGCCCCTCAATTATATGCTAGAAGTTGAAATATTTGATGTTTGGGGATTAAATTTTATGGAACCATTTATACCATCTTTCTGACATTTATATATTTTGTTAACAGTGGACTATGTCTCCAAATGGATAGAAGCTCTTGGGTTTACCTCGATTTGATGCTCAAGGCGTTGCAAAATTTTTGAAAACAAACATATTTTGTAGATTTGGGATGCTGAGAGTTATCATAACTAATGGGGGAAGTCATTTTAGAATTGTCATAATGCAGAAGTTATTAAAGAAATATCATATAAACCAGAGGATTGCTACTGCTTATCATCCTCAGACAAGTGGTTTGGCTGAATTATCCAATCAAAAAATTAAAAGAATTATGGAAAAATTTATGAATCCAACAAAAATGGATTGGTTAGTTAAACTTGACTATGCTTTGTGGGCTTATAGGACTGCATATAGAGCTCCTATAGGAATGCCCCCATATAGGCTAATATTTGGGAAAACTTATCACTTACCAGTTGAACTTGAGCATAAAACATATTGGGCAATTAAAAAGTTCAATTATAATTTGGAAGATGCTGATGAGAAAATATTATTGCAATTAATTGAGCTTGAAGAGATAAGGGAAGAATCTTATGAAAGTGCTAAGATTTAGAAAGAAAAGATGAAAATTTTGCATGATCAAAGATTCTTACTAAAAATTTTCAGCCAGGGCAACAAATTTTGCTATATAATGCAAGGTTAAGATTATTCCCAGAAAAGCTTAAGTCTAGGTGGATGGACCCATTTATTGTGATGAAAGTTTATCCTTATGGAGCTATGGATATTAAATATCCTAAGACTGATAAATTGTTTAATGTGATTGGTCATAGACTGAAACCTGACTTTATAGGGGATCAACATAAATTTAATGAAGCAATGATGTTGGGTCAACCAGAATAAGCACTGGTTACGTCAGGCTAATGAAGTAAAACTAAGCGCTTTGTGGGAGGTAACCTACAATTATTAGTGTGTTTTGCTTTGCTTGTCATTTCTGTGTAATTAAGAAAAATTGGGTAGTATTTTTGAGCTATTATGTGTTAGTATTGATTCTAAGACTTTATTTAGTAACCTAGACATGTTAGAATGAGAATTTGGATGTTAAGTTGACTGGAGCAAAAATGTTCACTCACGCTTAAGCCCCAAGATTTGGTGCTTAAGCACAACAGTTAAAAACCATGTGTGAAATTAAGATTCTAGAAGGTTTAACCGCCAATTAGTTTGTAAAAATGTGCCAAGACAGTTCCTAGATGTGCTTAGAAGTTAAGGAATTTAGGCCTGTTGGCATCAATTTTTTATGTCACGAGTGTAGGGTGTCCACCTGCATGACTCAAGATAGTTTACGGCCTGTCCGTGACGTCCGATAGTTCAAACACCCACCTGAAACCTTTTCGAAGCGTGTTGAGGGGCACGTAGTCGGAGTCATTTTGCTAGGCTATGACTTTCTCTTAGGTGAAGGCCGGTCGGCATTTAGCACATCGGACGACTCCGACCGGGGTGAAAAATATTATGTGGCGCGTCGTGCGCAATTTTGGCTTGAATTGACCCAATCATTCTGAGTAGTCTTCTTTATCTTTATCCTTACATTGAAGATATGATTATGTGAAGAATAGATTTTATTTTCCATGGTTTTAAATGATAATAATTTGTGATGATTTGAACTCCGATCTTCATTTACTTTTTGATATGGCCAATTGAAATGTTAAAACCTGTTGAGAGACATATGTTCTTAAATGAGATATGATTTCTACAGCATAAGGAGAATTACATTTAATTTCATGGGAGACTATGTCATCCATGGGATTGGGTGCAAATAAATATGAAAATATACTTTGTTGGATTCATAATTGGAGATTCTAAGGTGACATATTAAAACCCCCAATTTAGTTCAATTGATTGGAAACTAATGCAAGCCCTTAGGGGAGGGAGTAGTGGAAGATCTGGAGTGGCAGTTGAAATCCTCCCAGCCTAACCACAAACTTAAAGACCAAACTCTGGATTAATTAATGTTCCTTATAACACTCAGAAGAGGGTAAAGAATAGAATTGCTCATATTTAGCACAATACAGTTTTATATAAATATTTTTAAATAATTTCAATTTCTTCACAAATCATATACTCATTGTAAAAGGGAAGGATGCTTTATCAAATTTAAACTTTTTGTCGCAACAAAACTTTCTTTATATTTTGCAATTTTACTTTTGAAAGTTTAATATTTAGTTTAGTTTAATTTTGGTAGTCTTACATCTGCATTTTAATTAGCATTCACCTGAGTAGTCAATTTTCAAACTTTGCACTTTATATTTATTTTTTTTGTTTTTTTATAAATAATTTTCATAATTTACTTTAAGATTTTCCAACTTCTCTGTAGGATTGATATCTAGGACTCTATTAGAGCCCTTTATTACTTGAACGATACGTATACCTACGTTGATATTAAAAGAGATTTGACAGTTTAAAAAGAGTTTTAAAAAAAAATTATTTTTATAAAAAAGTATTTTTATTGGGATTATATTGCATTTTTGTTATTGTCGGTGTTATTTTGGTTGTAGAGTTGCCCATTAGAAGTTTTCGGTCACCTGAATTGAAATCTCGTCGCCTGCTTCGGAGGGTCATTTTAATTTACTACTGCTTTGGAGGGTAGTTGAGACCACTGCATGGCTCAAGTTTGAGCCCTCTAAAGTCAAGAAGTTGGTAGGCCTGTTGGCTACCCTGTAGTTAAAATTCTTTTGAAACTTGATTTCAGTGATAATCTTCTTTATTCTGTAAATCCACTGATTTATGTGCCAAGGGGGGGAAGGGGTGGCAGTGACTAGCTCCACCAGGTGTGAAGAGTCCACTTCAACAATAATACAATTCCACTTGACATCCTTAGCAAATTTTAAGGCCCAGTAAAGAGCAGCAACTTTTGTTTTCAAAGCATCTTCTGCAATGTAGGGGGCATTGAAATAAAACAAAACTTTGCCGTGTGATCTATGAAAATGCCTCCAATACCGACTTTCTTATTTGTGAAGCTTCCATCAGTGTTTATTTTAATAAAAGGATGAGGAGGCTTCTCCCATTTAACCTTAATAACCATAGGGTGTTGAGGATCAATATTGGTCATATCCTTCAATATCTGAGGGAACTTCTTCCAATTAATCAGCTTATGTAAATAGGCCTGGCAGTTAGCTGCCACAGAATCAGAAGGAGACACACTGTCCTCATGCTTCACCTTGTTCCTAGCATTCCAAATAAACCAAGCAACAATGAAGGGAAGAGGCATCAGGTTAATTTCCTGCCAGTCTCTCAAAATGTCTTTTAAATTACCTCAGCCCACATTCAATAGGTTCAGGTTAATGTTAGAGTTCAGCTTACTCCAAACCTCCCTAGCAAAATTGCATCTGAAAAAGAGAGGATCACTGGATTCTTGATTATTATTGCAAAGGTGACATCTTGAGGGGCCTTTCAATCCTTTCAGCTTCAATATGTCATCTATTGGAATTAAATTATTTAGGACTCTCCAAGAAAAGAACAACATATAAGGAGTTAAGAATTTTTGGCAATTGCTAATATTCCACTTGCAATATTCCCATATGAATAGACTATTATGGATGTTCTTTGAAATGTTGGATCTGGTCCTTTTAATTAGCTGAATTTGGTCTTTTTATTTCTGTCAAACTGGATTTTAGAGATACTTCTAGCAGCAGAATCTTTCAGGATATTGTTCAAGGCATCTTCATACCACTCATTGCCATTCCAACAGTCTTTAACCAATAAATCTTCATCTTTTTCATTCTATTGTGGCTCCAATTGATTAGCAGGCACCAGTTATCCTTTCAGAAGTTGATCTCTCCCTGTCCCAGCTCCCAGATAAGATATTTGTCAATCTCCTCTCTTCTCTTAAGCATATGGGTCCAAATCTTGGAGTCTCCAACGTTCTTTGTAACATCTCCAGGGTGAGCATTTTTATAGTATTTTTCCATCATGAAGTTAGCCCACAGGCTTTCATTTTGTCTAAATCTGAGCCATAGTTTTCACATGCTGATTTGCTGCATATGGTGTAGACCTTTAAAACCCAAGCCTCCAGCTTCATAAGGTTTGACCACTCTTTGCCAACTAGCCCAAATCATTTGCTTCCTATTCCCTGCCCAAAGAAATCTATTAAAAGTTCTCTCCAGCATCAAAGTGGTGCTTCTTTTCATATTAGCCACTTGGAGGGTATAGAGGGGGATAGATGTAAGGATACTCTTTAGGAGGGGGATCCTACCCCCATTAGATAAGAAAGAGTTAGTCCACCCCTGAAGGGTAGAATTGATTTTGTCTATAACCTCATGAAACTGTGTCTGTTTGATTCTACCTCTGACTAATTGGGTGACCACATATTTAAAAGGAATGCTCATGGTAGAAAAGCCTGTGAAATTAGCTATCCACTGCCTAATTGGAACAGGAACTCTCTTGCTTTCTAGAAACTGGCATTTTTCTTTATTAACTTTCAACCCATATACTTGTTGAAATTTGTTCAAGCACTCATCAAGGTATCTAGTTGCACCCTTGGTTTCCCTTGTGAAAGTGAGAATATCATCAGCATAGATAAGGTGACTTATATCCATCTTAGCTTTGTTGTGATAAACATTGAACCTATTCCTTTTCTCCTGGCCATCAATGAGTTTTGATAGATAATCTAATACCAGAATAAAAATAGTTGGGGAGAGAGGGTCACCTTGTTTAAGACTTATATTTGCTTTGAAAAAACCATGTGCTCTCCCATTTATGAGGACTAAGTTGGCATTAGCCTCAAGCCATCTTTTAATGGTTTGGCAGAAATCCACTGAGAATCCTCTAGCCTCCAAACATTCCGTGATAAATTCCCAATTCGCCATATCATAAGCCTTCTTTAAATCCAGTTTATATATTACATTTCCTCCTCTGCAGGGTCTCTCCAAAACTTATAATAATTCTTGAGCTAGTAAAATTTGGTCCCCTATACTTCTCCATTTCACAAAAGCTGNATATATATATATATATATATATATATATATATATATATATATATATATATTAGAAAAATATGAAATCAAACTAACTTAATATTTTTCATAGTTTAAATGAAAGAGTGATGTTCCTCAAACCCTGTATCAATCCCGAAAGATAAACACAAGACTTGAGGATAAGGCTCAATTAAATAAACTAAGAAGTATATGATGTTCGTTTGGTGTGCAAAACAGTTTTATTTGTCGACAATTTCCCCTATTTAATATGAAGAATTAAATAGGATTTATTTTAAGCTGGGCTCAGAAAAACTTTCTATAAGGGCAAGCCCCTATAGTTAATTACATCCTAGATAACCGAAGTCACCTAAGAAAACTCTCGATAAAAATAAGGAAATGTTAACTTTAAAGGAGTTGAAGGATAGGACTTTTCAATGAAATCAGACAAAGAGGTGTGAAACAAGAATGACTCAAATTTGGAACATTTATTATGGAATCCAAAGGAGGAAGAGCTTGAGGATGTCACGGCTCCGAAGGAGAACCTTGGTGGCTTCCCAGTCAATCCTATGGTTTGGATTGAATTTAGAGGAAAAAATCATTTAAATGTTTCATCTTGCCAACTTTATTTGTTTGGGCTTACATTTGTGTGAAACGATCACACAAATAGCCTGGAAGATGTGAGGATTTAGGTCGTAACGAATGATGACCTCGGAATCCTAAGGCGAGTTCGAGATTATACTAAAAAACACAATTGTGCAAAGGCCTAAAGATGAGTTGAGGATTTACGTTGCATAAGCAAATAACCTCGAAGTCCTATGGTTTTATTGTTTAATTTTAAGGAAATGAAATTGGTTTAGTTGGGGAAGACATGTTTTGCTATTGAAAATGGTCATACTGCCCACCATGCTAGCTCCAAGCTCCTCGCCGTGACAAATTTAATTTTTCTAGTGTGTCAAGTTACAATGTCAAATCAGGTGGCCCTATAGTTGTAGTTCTTTAAATATTTTATGGGGGCATGTTAAAGTTGATTAGACTGACACCAATTAAGATCCTAAGGTTCCCTCGTTCTGACACCACTATTTTCTATTAGATGCACTTAGTCTAGATGAATTTACTAAACTTAACTTAATGAATTCCGTACTTTCATTTAAACTATGAGAAATCTCATTAGCAACCGTAGGTTACCTCCTCCAAGGAATTCCCGATCATCCGCTAGAGACGTCTTAATTTAGTTGTAATTATTGTTTTATGATGTTTGTGATGAAATTGTAAGTTGTCTTATATTTTGAATGTTGTAGAGGTGAATTTTATCTTGGTTGATTTAAATTTTGGTTTTAGTTTCAGTTTTGTGGCTATCCTAGCAGTTTTGGTTTTCATGTAGGGTGACATCATTGTTTAACATGCAAGTTTGTAAGAATAAAAGTACAGTGTAAAAAGTATAAGAAAAGAAAGCACTGTAAATTGTAAAAGTATACCTGACGAGTCTTCTCGTTCCACCACTTGAAAGGTCAGCACTTGCAAAACATGTATACACACACACACACACACACACACACACACAC
>JXCR01137865.1:17038-93907 GCA_002079205.1 Phalaenopsis hybrid cultivar | reverse complement strand
CACACACACACACACACACACACACACACACACACACACACACACACACACATATATATATATATATATATATATATATATATATATATATATATATATATATATATATATATATATATATATATATATATATATATATATATATAATTTTGCAGGTATTAAAGCATGATTATAAGGAAAGTAGAAAATATAAATTTAAGGTGTGTTTACCAGATCCTATGTCATAACTTAGTGGGTTTAAATTTTGAGGATGATTCTATTAAGAAAATCATAATAAGTTCAGATGTCTTATAAGATTTCTAAGGGATTCTAAAGAAATCTCGGGTAATACCCTAAACATTTCAGTCCCCGGAATTATCTTGAGTTCATTTTGATCTTATTATGTTTGATATATAGTTCATCCGTTCAATACCTTATGCTCAGTGAATTATGATGTTTCTTAAGTGGGGTAACCATCATTTGATATCTCACTTGAGAATTATATGGGTAAAGACCCGTAAGGGCAAATTGATTTTAATTAATCAAAGAATTTATTTAATTTGATATTTAAGGATGGGCTTGTAGTGTTTTGAAAGGACTTAAATTAATTATAAGTTATTTTTTAAACCTTATTACTTGATTAAGCCTAGCTCACTACTAAGCCAATAAGTTTTAATGGGTAGATTTTTAATTTTAAGAAAAATAGCTCTTTGATTAAATTATATTCTTTAATCATTATTATAAATTATAAATTATCATGAAAACATTGGTTAGGGGTTAAAATCAATGAGTTATACTCTCCTAAAATCAAACCCCTCACCGTAATATCTCCTTATTTAAATGTTCTTCTAAACTTCATTAATTTTGAAAAATTACAAATTTATCCTTTATAAAATGAAAGTGAGGTTGTTTTCTACCACTTTATCCCTTTTGTGTTTCAATCATCAAGATGTGTTATTTAAGATCATTTATTGCCCACTTACCCTCTTGATTAGGCTTAAATATTAATTAAAGCTTAAATTCCAAAATTACACTTGCCCCAAAGGCCTTAATACCCTATAATTCATTAAATTATACTCAAATGACTTAAAAAATTTATATTACCTCACTAATGGGTTAATTAAAACATCATAGGAGAAAAATGTGGTTTTTTCAAATTTATTTAATTTATAATAATTTTTAATGCAAAATAAAAATTTTCAATGAAAATTTAATAACTAACTCAAAATAAGACTTTTATCCTTAAAAAAAATATTGGAGGTTCATGTAGATCAAAGAACCACTTAGACCAATTTTCATGATTTTTAGAGGTTTAATGTAATTATTAGTATTATTTGTTTGTTTTGAGCATTAAATAAATATAAAATAATATTTAGATGGAAAATTAAGGTTTATATTTTTATTAATTTTCTCCGAGTCCAGAGAGCCTAAAGAAACAAATTTTATATTTTTTGGCTTATATTTTAATTATTAGAATTATTGTAGTGAGAAATTAAAGAAAATTCATTTTTTAGCTTTTGAAATTAATATCTTGACTTAGAAAATTAGGAAAATTATTTTAGTTGGTTTCAATTGATACGGAAGCCAAATGTGACATTTTAGTGTGTTTTTACAATTTTGTAATTATCGACGTTATTTTTGGTTGGAGGGGTTTGTGGGGAGTTGAGAGAAATGAAATTGAGAATATTTGGGATTTATTGGGTTTTTCTGGAAATTTTTGGAATTTTGGAATTTTGAGCTATGGAGGGGTATTTTGGTAATTTGGGGGTGTTTTAGGGGTAAATGGCCAAGATGAGTATTTTGGTAGAGTTGAGGTACCAATCATCACCAACAAGCCATGGACCAATGGAAACCCCATTTTGGGTCCTCTACATAGTGATCTTAGCCAAATTATAGCCCTATGACTAGTAGGTTTAGGGGACCATCGACATGAGTGTCCCAAAAGATTAAGGGATCTAGGCTAGAAATTTGAATTTAGGGCTGTGAGTGAATGTGGGTGTATATGAGTGTAGATGAGTAGTGAGTGTAGTGAGTGTCTTAGCTCCAGACCAGCACCTAGGGTTAACCTTAAGGTCCAACAGTCCTAAGGGTGACTCGGCCTGAGTTTCGCCATCCCACTTACTAAATGCTAGAGGTTGAGACCAACATGTGGCACTTCAAGTTGAGTAAAGAAAAAGGTAGAATTTCTAATGGTGAGGGTTCCATGTCTAGTTTTCTAAGAGTAGTCAATAGGAAGTTTGGAATTTCTAATGGTGAGGGTTCCATGTCTAGTTTTCTAAGAATAGTCAATAGAAAATTGTAGAATTTCTAATGGTGAGAGTTCCTTGTCTAGTTTTCTAAGAATAGTCAATAAGAAAATAAGTGTAGAGTTTCTGATGGTGAGGGTTCCTTGTTTAGTTTTCTAAGAATAGTCAATAGAAAAGTCAATGGCTAGACCTTAGGCTACTAAAGAGGAAAAACTAAACCTCAACCAAAAGTGAGGTCAACAAAAATTTCTAGTGGTGAGGGTTCCATGTCTAGTTTTCTAAGAATAGTCAATAGGAAAAGTCATATATTTCTAATGGTGAGGGTTCCATGTCTAGTTTTCTAAGAATAGTCAATAGGAAAATCCTATAGTCTTAGGCTACTAAAAGGGAAAAACTAAACCTCAACCAAAAGTGAGGTCAACAAATGGACCCCAAATAGGTGTGGTGTGCTGGGCAAGCACACGGCGCGTATTGGCGTTGACCGATGAGATAAACGAAAACCAATACAACCTCTAAGTCAACAGACCTGAAAATACGTGTAGGGTCGTGTGTGTGATTTGTTTCAGTTGTGGAATTAACAGATGAGTGTTTGATCAAGTTAAGAAGTAGGGACTCTCGCTGGGGATCAGAGAGTGGTCTTTGAGTTATGAAATTTCAAAGATCTCTAAAGGATGGGAGTCAGTATGTAAGTGCTGACCCCGAGGTGGGAATTGAAATTCAGATATCAATTCAAAATAAGAGAGAGAGTCAGAATGTAAGGACCGACCTTGAATGTAATGAATCAGAAATGTAGGACTGATTCGAAAATGAGAATTGAAATGTAGGTCAATTCTCAAAAGAGAGTGTCAGAATGTAAGAACCGAGCTCAAAAGTAATGAATCAGAAATGCAGGAATGAGAATTGAAATGTATATCAATTCTCAAAAGATAATGTCAGAATGTAAGGGCTGAGCTCGAATGTAATGAATCATAAGTGTAGGACTGATTTGAAAGTGAGAATTAAAATGTAGGTCAATTCTCAAAAGAGAGTGTCAAAATGTAAGGACCGACCTCGAATGTATTGAATCAGAAATGTAGGACTGATTCAGAAGTGAGAATTGAAATTTAGGTATCGATTTCAAGGAGAGAGTCAAAATTTAGGTATTAACCTCGAATGTAATGAATCAGAAGTGTAGGACAGATTTGGGAATGAGAGTTGAAATGTAGGTCAATTCTCAAAAGAGGGTGTCGGAATGTAAGGACCGACCTCGAATGTAATGAATCAGAAATGTAGGACTGATTTGAAAGTGAGAATTGAAATGTAAGTATCAATTCGAAGATGAGAGAATTGAAATGTAGGTATCAATCCGAATATGAGATAATTGAAATGTAGGTATCAATCCAAAGATGAGAGAATTGAAATGTAGGTATCAATCCGAAGATGAGAGAATTGAAATATAGGTATCAATTCCAAAGATGAGAGAATTGAAATCTAGGTATCAATCCGAAGATGAGAGAATTGAAATGTAGGTATCAATTTCAAGGAGAGAGTCAAAATTTAGGTATCGACCTCGAAATGTGAGAATCAAGATTTAGATATTGACTCAAAATGAGAATTGAAATGTAGGTATCAATTCTGAGATGTGAGAATTGAAATGCAGGTATCAATTCTGAGATGTGAGAATTGAAATGTAGGTATTGACTCAAAAAATGAGAATTAAAATGTAGGTATCAATTCCGATATGTGAGAATTGAAATGTAGGTAGCAATTCGAAGATGTGAGAATTGAAATGTAGGTATCAATTCTGAGATGTGAGAATCAGGATTTAGGTACTGATTCAAAAAATGAGAATTGAAATGTAGGTATCAATTCCGAGATGTGAGAATTGAAATGTAGGTATCAATTCGAAGATGTGAGAATTGAAATGTAGGTATCAATTCCGAGATGTGAGAATCATGATTTAGGTACTGATTCAAAAAATGAGAATTGAAATATAGGTATCAATTCCGAAGTGTGAGAATTGCAATGTAGGTATCAATTCGAAGATGTGAGAATTGAAATGTAGGTATCAATTCCGAGATGTATGAATCAGGATTTAGGTATTGATTCAAAAAATGAGAATTGAAATGGAGGTATCAATTCTGAGATGTGAGAATTGAAATGTAAGTATCAATTCAAAGATGTGAGAATTGAAATGTATGTTTCAATTCTGAGATGTGAGAATCAGGATTTAGGTACTGATTCAAAAAATGAGAATTGAAATGTACGTATCTATTCTGAGATGTGAGAATTGAAATGTAAGTATCAATTCAAAGATGTGAGAATTGAAATGTATGTTTCAATTCTGAGATGTGAGAATCAGGATTTAGGTACTGATTCAAAAAATGAGAATTAAAATGTAGGTATCAATTCTGAGATGTGAGAATTAAAATGTATGTATCAATTTGAAGATGTGAGAATTGAAATGTAGGTATCAATTCCGAGATATGAGAATCAAGATTTAGGTACTGATTCAAAAAATGAGAATTGAAATGTAGGTATCAATTTTGAGACGTGAGAATTGAAATGTATGTATAAATTCGAAGATGTGAGAATCAGGATTTAGGTACTGATTTGAAGATGTGATTTGAAATTTACAAAGAGCTTGTGGTGTTGAATTTGCAGAAGTGTGTCATGTGGAAATGTTGATTTTGTTGAAGAAGATTTGTATAGCTTTGTAAAGTTTTGTATGGAATGCAAAATTCTGGTGGGATGTGAGAGAGTTAAGGTAGATAACGATGGTTGTGCTGCGCGCACAAAGAGTAGGAAATTCCGAAAAACGGAAGCATCCACTCAGCATGTTCATTTCATTTTCTTGTTGTTTTCATCACATTTAATTTTTTAAAAATGTGTTCTTAAAGTTTTAATTTTAATTGGTTGATTTTTAAAAAAAATTTGTTTTGTTATTCACTCATTTATAATTATTTTTCATTTTTTTTTATTTATTGTTGAAGATTTGTTGTTTTGTTCTTTGTTCATTGAAATTCTGAACCATCGCATGGTTCACGACTTTCATCCATCGCACAAAAAGGCAACTGACAAAAAGGCACAATTTGAGAGAAATTTCCATTAACTTGCCCCAAAAGGGGATGCTAAAATACATTAATTTGAGAGAAATTTCCATTAAATCAAACAAAGGCAAATGCTCAAAAAGATACATCATGTAATCCATGCTGAAATACATTGAGAATCATCTCATGATATGAATACACTGTAGACTGCATACATCAGATACATGTCAAGCTGTTAAAAGAAAGAAAGTGAACCCTCTGTGCCAGGTATGTTGAGCTCCTGATCAAGCAGACCTTCTAAGTCATGCTCCAGGATAAGAGTTCCCTTTGCATGTACTCAGAGATACAACCTTCTCATAGCTCATATGGAAATAAATCTTCCAATTCTAGGTCTTGTTGGAATCCATACGGTATTTTACTATCATCCATTCTGCGGAAGGTTACAGACACCCTACGGTGTCACACTCCTGGAATGCAGTGTTTGGCAACGTCTGCACCATTGCCCTTGAGAACAAGTATTGAACCGATTGAAAGAGGAATCTCCACAGCTCCTCTGAATTTGCCAAGGCCGACTATATCGATTTCTTTTCCAAATAGAATATAGCTTTTACTCATGAATGAGACCTTACAGAAAGGCCTCACAAAATCATGCATGGTTGATGTGTGGTGGAATGCAGTCACCTTCTTCATAAATGTTAATGATGCAACTTTTGGGAATGCAAGTAGCGGGTAGAATATTCCACTTGATCATTCTCTTGATCATCCATTTTATCATCGATGGTAACGGATCCACTTGGTCGTATCTGAGGATCCCAGGTGGATTACCTTGTCCGTCATTCGTGAAATTGTAGCAACAGTCGCATTGGATGGTGATTCTTCCCTTTCCCCTCATCCATTTCTTTGGCTCAGAATATGTTCTCTCCATGAGAAGGCCCGCTCGACCTCTATCTCTTAAATCGAAGATGCAGTCCATAATGCTTCTTTCATCAGTCTCGGAGAAAATCCTGGTATATAGCTCCAGGCCCTCCAATATGTTGACGAACTTTCCCTGAACTTCTTCATAGAACTCGAATTCTCTTTTATTTACTCTGCTTATCTTGTAGTATTCTACCATACCAGGAGTTGGCAGCTGCCGTGGGCATTCCTTCCTTTGGGCATCGGCAGGAACACAAACTGGTGTTGGTCGATCCAGAATATGAGATTCAGCCTCTAGTGGGATGTATGATCTTGGGCTCCATGGTGCGCGCTGATCCGTCCCAGTGGGACATATGGTTCAGTTATCGAGAAGTCTGGAGTCTGAGACTCGTTGGTGCTTGAAGTGTATTTTACTAATGTACTGAAACGTTGTAGATGTAGAACGCTGTAGTCCGAACATTCTACAAATATGCCCGTGACTAATGTCCCGACTGGTACCTCAATGTTGCATGTTGGGCAACCCTTGCATAAGATATCTAGAACTGGGAGCACATCTGATTCTATCACAAATCCTGACTCTTCATCTATAATAGGCAGGCTGACAGAAGTTTCTCACAGATCTGGGTCGTAAATATGTCCCTCAGGAATGAGGGTAAGAAAACTGTTCATGACTCTCTGGTGTTTGCGTTCCTGTCGCAGAAAGGCTCTCTATTTCTTTTGGCTGGTATTTCTATGCTGCGTCCTACGGAGTGAAGTATTCGGTAGTCGTTCATTATGTGCGGTTATCAGGTCCCTTGCTAGAGTAGCTACCATGGATGGCAGACGGCTGGACCCCTCCATCGGATCTTGTTCCGTTATCACGTTTTTACCTTTTCGTGACACATTGTCTTGAGTGGTCACCCTCAATAGTGAAGGCAGTCCCTCATTTTCTTTATTGCTGACTACGTCCATTAGAGGACCCTCGTAGTCCATATCAACTTGGTTAAAATCCACGTTGAAATCTATGACACCTCCTTGTGGCGTCATCTCTTCATTCAATGCGAGGTTCCAGCAGTCCTGGAATGCAAAGATCAGCTTCTGTCATGACATTTTTCAGATGATAGAAAAAAACGTCAGTGGGCCGAAGCTTGGCATGAACAAGAACAAAACAAAGTATTTATTAAAGTAAATTTTAGTTTGTTTTGGTGAAGAGGATTATTCATTTTATGTGTGAGTTTTGTTTAATTTAGTAGAATATTTAAATTCAAAAGTAGAGAAGAGAACATGTGAAGTTCAAAGATCTTCTCAAAATTTTCAGTATAATGAGGTTAATTACAAAACTTGGACCCAGTCATAGACATTTGGCCACATAGATAACCCTAAAATAATCAAAGTTTCAAAGTTTTCAAAGCAAGCAGAGGCAAGCGGAGGCAAGCAGCATCAGGTTGCGTAATAGGTTTTTAGGTATCATCCATTTATCGGTAACATGGGTCTTTCACCCCAGAAGTCCACTAACTGGTAGGCTCCTCCCAAGTTGGCTTGAACTTCCCACCTATTTTGCGGCAAGCAAGAATAGGTCTTTTGAGCACAAGTACGAGGTCACCAACTTTGAATGTCATCGGGCATACCAATTTGTCATGGGCTTGTACCATCTTTGCCCGGTAGAGCTCCAAATGTTGTCGTGCTTCCAATCGTTTTCCCTCAAGACTCTCCAGTTCTTCAAGTCTGAGTTTTTCACTTTCTTCCGTTGTGAGTTGGTTGGCAATAGCGACTCTGAGAGATGGTTTCTGGATTTCTAGCGGTTGCACGGCCTCGGTCCCATACACGAGCATATAAGGTGTACAATGAGTGAGAGTCCTGAAAGTCGTCTGGTAGGCCCACAACGCTTCTAACAGTTTGTTATGCCAATCTCTTTTATTTTCATCTAGTGTTTTCCACAAAATCTATACCAGTGTCTTGTTGAAAGCTTCAGCCAGACCATTTGCTCTGGGATAGTAAATTGTAGAGTATCTGCAATCTATCACATGTCTTCTGATGAAATTGTTGATCTTGGTACTTTTGAAAGCTATCTCATTGTCATAGATTATTCTTTGCGGTACTCCAAAACTGTAGATAATTTGGCCTTTGAAAAATTGAAGGACGTGTTGTGTCGTAACCTCATGTAACGGTACTGCCTCTGCCCATTTGGAGAAGTAATCTGTAGCGTCAAGTATAAACCTGTGTCCTTTGGAAGATAGAGGGTATATCAGACCTATTATGTCTGTGCCCCAACACTCGAATGGCCACGAGGCAACAGTTGGGTGTAGAACATTCGTAGGCTAGTGTAAGACCACTCAATGCACTTGGCATTGGTGACATCTTCTTCCTGTATCCATGCAATAGGACATCATCGCTGACCAATAATACCCGAGTCTTTTGATTTTCATTTTCATTTTTGGCCCTGACTGGTGAGCGCCACACAATCTGGCATGTACCTCTTTGACAATATTTTGTGCCTCGGCTCTACTTAAACACTGTAGCCATTTTTGGTCGAACGATCTTTTGTAGAGAACATTTCCCACCAGGGCATAAGACATGACCCTTCTTGTGATGTGGTGCGTCTCAGACTTGTCTTCTGACAGCTTTCCATTATGCAAATATTCTTTTAATGGCATATGTCAATTTTCGTTGATGTCTGCAACTATATTTATTGTTTCATCTTTTCCAAGCTTGTGTAGAGTTTTGAAGTCATTTTAAGACAAAACTCATCTTCCTTGCACTGTGACTTCGATGGAATCCTCCGGGGGACATGCCATTTCCTTAGCGAGTTTTGCTAGAGCGTCAGCATGAGCATTATCTCCCCAAGGAATCCGGTAGAAAGTCACCTCAGGAATCTACTCCAAGAGCTTCATTGTCTATTGATGGTACTCTGCTAATCTTGGTTTCATAATTCTGTATTGTCCGGTGACTTGCTGAATGACAAGTTGAGAGTCCCCATAAATGCCAATGCTCGTTATATCCATTGAGATTGCCAATTCCAATCCGGTGATTAAAGCTTCATATTCTGCTTCATTATTAGTGCACGGCTCTGTCATGTGGTATGAGAACCTCAACATACCCTTATCTGACGTAATAAAGATCAAACCGATCCATGTCTTGCCTGGTGTAACTGTGCATGATCCCTTGTCTTTCCTGGCTGAAGAAGCACCATCAAAGTACATTTCTCAGCATCTTGCACTAGAAAATTCCATTTTTAGTATTTGCTCGTCCGGTAACTCATCGTTGAGAGAGGACTCAGCTGGCAGTGGGTGTGCAGCGAGAAAGTCTGCTAGTATCTGTCCCTTGATAGCATGAAGGGGAACAAAAGTTATATCAAATTGCAATAAGATCATTGACCACCTTGCTAAATGTCCGGAGAGTGTTGGTCGGGTCATCAGATATTGCAATGGATTAAATTTTGAAATTAGGGTAATCTTATGAGAAAGCATGTAATGTCTAAGCTTTTGAGCAGAGAAAATTAACGCCAGACAATGCTTCTCAATAGGTGGATACCTTATCTCTATCGGTATAAGACGGCGACTCAAGGAGTAGAGAGCATTTTCTTTACCCTCCTCATTGACTTGGGCTAAGAGGGCTCCGAGAGAGTCATCCAAAGCCGCGATATAAAGTATTAACGGTTTGCCCAGGATAGGGGCCGCCAAAACAGGAGGTGTCATTAAATATTATTTAATGTCCTCAAAGGCCCACTGACATTTCTCTTTCCAACTAAATTTGGCGTCTTTTTTAATTAATGCCGAGAAAGGGTGACACCTACCTGAGAGATTAGAAATAAAGCGTCTCAGATATGCCAACTTCCTCTGGACAGAACGTAGCTGTTTCAGGGTTTTAGGGGGAGGCATTTCCAAGATAGCTTTAATCTTATCCGGGTCGATCTCGATTCCCCGATGACGGACAACGAATCCTAGAAATTTCCCAGAAGTAACACCAAAGGCGCACTTTAAGGGAATCATTTTAAGGTCATATCATGATAACCATTCAAACATGATCCTCAAATCGTACAAATGGTCTATCATCTTTAGATTATATTGTTGTAATCATTCAAAAACAATCCTCAAATCGTACAAATGGTCTAACTTTTGTTTACTTTTGATGACTAAATCATCCACGTAGCATTCTACTTGATTGTGAATGAGGTCGTAAAAAATCTTCATCATTGCACGATGATATGTTTCTTTGGCGTTCTTTTGGCCGAACAACATCAATGTGTAGCAGAAAATTCCAATCGGTGTTCTAAAGGCTGTAAGCACTGCATCCTCAGGAGCCATCTTGATTTGGTTATATCCCGACGATCCGTCCATGAAGGAAAAAATTTCATGTGTTGAAGCGATATCCACCATCATATTTGGTATAGGTAGTGGAAACTCGTCTTTTGTACATGCTTTGTTCAAATCTCTCAAGTCGACACAGATGCGGATCGACCCATTTTTCTTTTTAACAGGTACAATGTTAGCTAACCATGTGGGGTATTGCTCTTCTTTAACAAAGTTGGCGTCTATCAACTTTTTCACTTCGGTGATGACTTGTTGTTCTATTACGAGGCGAATTCTCCTGGGAGCTTGTTTTACTGGGGTTATATTCTTGTCCACTCTAAGTTTATGGACTCCAACCTCTGTTGACAGTCCTGACATTTCATCGTAGCTCCATGCAAAGCAATCTTTGAATTCTGTTAATAGTTTGACCAATTCTGCAGATTCTTCATCATCAAGTAGAGAACTTATAAACGTAGGTCGGGGTCCTTCTTCAATCCCGAGGTTAATCTCTTTCAATTCATTGATATTAGATTTAATTTCCTCCTCAAATTCTGGCAGAGCATCTTCTATTGGTTGATCAGTAAAGTCACCCTCTACATCGAGGCAATCCTCTTCTGACTCACTAGTAACAACCATGCAAAATTCAAAATCATCGGCTGGCCCAACTGTACTAAATCCGAGACTTTCTTTTGAATTGGGAGTTCGACTTTTAGCATTCCATAATTTTTCAAAAAGTTGAAATTTATCTTTTGGCATTTGTTCTGGTAAGTGTTCCTGTTGAATTAACTTTTGAACACATCCATAATTTTTTAAGAAGTTGAAATTTATCTTTTGGCATTTGTTTTGGTAAGTGTCCTTGTTAAATTAACTTCTGAACACAAGGTGAGAATTTTGGTAAGTGTCCCTGTTGAATTAACTTTTGAACACAAGGCGAGAAGTAACCAAAAGATAGTTGTTTTGGTAAGTGTCCCTGTTGAATTAACTTTTGAACACAAGGCGAGAAGTAAACAAAAGGCATTTCCATTAATTAATTAGAATCAACATCCAAATTTACATGTTTTTCAAGCTCAGTAGAGGTAGAAGCGCGGTAAAATTTGATCAGCTTTGAACTAACACTATCCAAATTTACATGTTTTTCAAGCTCAGTAGAGGTAGAAGCACGGTAAAATTTGATCGACTATGAACCAACACTACGAACTTCCTTAACCTCTAAATTCTGGAACTTTTGCGGAAGAATCGGAGTGAGGGTCATAATATTCACATAGTGGTTTATACGATCATACATTGTTTCATATTCATTCCTCTCTGTATCTTCTAGGGATATCTCGTACTGAGGTTTCTTCTGTTTTGTCATCATTATTTCATCTTCAGAACTGTCTTCATCACCAATGTTGATAGTTGGCCTAGTCCGTTCAACAATTAAATTGATCTTTCCTCGTTCGCGTCCCCAGCCTTGACCTCGGGTGTGTGAACTAGAAGAACCTCCACCAACTTGTTGTAAGGGAGTGGTAAAAGGTTGTTGAAGCAGAGTTGTAGAGTGGACGGTTGTGAATCTTTGTTATTTTTAGGGTTTATCCCTTTTTGTTATTTTTCTGAATCTTCATCTTTGTTTGTCAAAATCTCGAGCGAGAAGACAATCTTCTTTGTAGGCGCGTAGTAGGCAACATCTTCATGGATGCCAACTTCATGCACCGAAAATGGTTGTAAGTCTCCCTTGATGCAATTTTCTTGACCATCTTTACGGTATTTAATGCATTGGTGTAGAGATGATGGAACAATATTGTGCTCATGAATTCACGGTCGATCCAATAGAGCGTTAAAAGAGTTTTCAGCGTTGATGATATGAAATTTAACGGTTGTTACGAGTTCTCCAACCTTCATAAGTAATGTAATTGATATGATGTTGAATCCTCTTAACATCATCTTATCGGTTGTAAGCTCTTGAGCTTCAATATCCAAATAGGACAATGTACGTAGGCTCATCAAGTTAAGAGATGCCCCAGGATCCACTAATACTCTGGACAACACAAATCTGCCGATGTTGACGAAGATGTAGAGTGGACGGTTGTGGTCGACGGTACCGAGCAGCAAGTCTTCATCTGTTAAGGTTACCCCTGACTGTTCTCTCAATAAGCAAACTTCATCTGAGGATGTGCTAGCCAACTGAGCTAAGCAAATTTTTGGATCAAGCAAAGTTGTAACCAGAGACTCTCTCATCTCCTTTGACAGGATCAGAGCGTTGTAGATCCTTAGTCAGGCAGGCAACTTATTAAGATGAGCTAGCATGTTGTAGTCTACTTTACATGATCCTCTGATTTTATCTTGATTATGTGGTTCTTCCACTTGCGAAGGTGGGGGTATCTCTTCTCGAGTTATTATCTATTTTCTTTTGTCTGTTGGAGCTATTCTTGGTGGTAACACTTTTCCGCTCCTTAAGTTGACTGTTGTGATTTCTTCTTCTTGAGATATAATTATTGAATCTTTCGGTGTCTCTTCCTCTTTGTCGGAAAGATCTAAGTTGATGGTAAGCGGTGTACCATGATGCTCGAAAGTTGGCTCTTCGTTATCGGTGCAATCGTAAGCGATATCATTGATGTCTTCTTTGGACTTGACAACGAGTTCATCAGACTCAAGTACGATTTGAGGATGATTTTGGAGATCGAGATCGCAGTTAGATCGATCATAATTAGCTACATTATTACCAGAAACAGTTAAAACGTAGCCAAAATCACAATCATTATATTCATAAGACCCCGGAGGGACAAAAAGATAATCATACGAAGTCAAGGGTTTGAGGATTTTCTTCCCCATATCCGAGACAACCAGTCTAGTAGAGGCAACCCCTATCCTACCCCCCGTGCTATTAATCTTGGCAGTGACACTTTTATTCTTCTTGCTCTTTTTCCTTGACTATGACAGATTTTTTGGCGAAATCTTCATCTCGGGCTCGGTATGCTGCAAACTCTGAATGGAGGTTTGTTTTTATGTAGACTGTATCTTGTTCAGTATCTTCTTGGACGATCTACTCCAGATCTCATTCCATTCTTCTCCAGTGAGACTGGATCTTGTTCAGTATCTTCTTGGATGATCTGCTCCATACCTCATTCCATTCTTCTTTGGTATTTGTAGAAGCTTGTTCACGAGTCCTGTATTTGATTAAGGACCCTCTTGAGTTCATCCCAAGTTGTACTCCATCCATCTGTTCCAGTATATGTATCGATCAAAGATATTGACTCAGTTGAAACCATGTTTATGGAACCTTTTTCAAGTTCTCTCAAACACTCCTTTGGGATTGTTATATTCTCTTCCTTGAGGTTCTTCTCGAGCCAGTCCTTAAAGACGAAACACTTGTCTATAGTGTGCCCAAGCAACCGGTGGTATGAGCAATAATTTGGTTCATTCTTCTTATCCACCTCTTCGGGTTTCTATGGAATAGGTAGTTTGAATTCTGGTTTCTTCATCAAGCTTTTGAATATTTTAGATACAGCTTCATCCTTGAAGGAATACATAATTTTTTGTCGCTCTAATAGAGATATTCTTTTACCTGTTGTTCTAGGTGATCCTTCCTGAGGCGGCCGTTGGTTGGATTGACTGCTCTGTTTCTGAGAATACTGTGACGAAGATTAGCGATGTTCTTCTGCATATATCTTTATAGGCTGCTTTCCTTTGTCCACAATTGTGATTACTCCTGATTTCTTTCGAACACTCTGGTCACCTTAGCCTTTTCATGCGGCTCCATGTGCTTCATTTCTTCTTAAAGACTGCTAGCTTTACTGAGTAGCTTCTCGAAGGATTTGATGGTGAGTCCCTTAAGCATGAAAGCTACTGACCCATGAATGCTTTTGAGTAGAATCTCAATCGCTTGATGTTCCTGTAGCTGAGGTTCACATTTCATGCTAGGGTTTCTCTACCTTAAAATATAGTCTGCCAAGGTTTCACTGGGCTTCTACTTCTCCATCATAAGCTCTCCAATAGACACATGATGTTGTGCCCCAACAAATCTTTTCACAAACAACTGTTCCAACTCAGAAAATGTTTTAACTGACCTATTAGGCAAGTCAGCGTACCGGTTGAAAGCAATCCTTGACATGCTGCTGACAAACTGCTGGCAGAGTAGAGCTTCATTATTCCTCATGTTGCCACAACTGGCTCAGAAATGTGCTTTATGCTATTTGGGATTTCCAGTCTCATCAAATATCTTGAAGTCCTTGGGGAAATGGACGACATCGAACTCCTCTGGGTAAGGTCTGCCCTTTAAAATTGATGCACCGCCCTTGGACTAGGCTAAGGCATCCCATACTTGTTCAACCATTTGCTTGAACTCTTTTTCTGGCATAGCACCTGACGGAGAATCTTTCTTTGGTTGTTCATTTTTGTCTGCCAAAGTAGTCTCCCTTCTTTCATATGTGATGTGTATGATTTATGGCTGATTAATCTATGGAGAAGCCAATCTTGGTGCTTGTGATTGCCCCTGAATGGCAGTCATAGCTGCATTCATCTCATCTATTCTTTTCTCCAGTAGACTGACTTGTTCATCCCTTAGGATGATAACCCTACGCAGCTCCTCTACGGCGTTCTCTTCGGTGTGGGGTTGAGCCTCGCGCACAGATGTGGTAGCTCTGGTTTTGATTACATCCATGAAATCCTCCTCCAAGTAATCATTGTAATCAAAATCTTCATTGTCACTATTGACAGAAACTCTGTGCTCTCGAGATAACTCAGAAATCTCGATTCTGAGTTTCTCAACTTTTTCCTCAATTATCGATTCCTTGATTATTTTAAGATTTGGAGGACCCTGATGGACATTCTCTACTTGTTCCTCTATCTTGTTGGTTATTGTCGCGATGATGTCAGATATTTTAGGCACTGATTTTACTTCCTCTCATGCAGGCTCACTGAACTGTATCGGTGCAGCGACCTTGGGTGCCCATACCCTTTTCTTCTTCGACGATGATGTCTCAGAATAGGATGTCTTAGTAGAGACATTGGTATGTCGAGGGAAGGTATGCTCTCCGTGGTGTAGACCGTCTACAGTGTCAGATAACCGTCTTGTTTTCTTTTCGAGATTACAGGAATGATGGGTAAGATTTTCGGACCCAGTATCGACTTAATCGGTCGGCGACCTGCGGTCCTGGTGGTGGTATGATCAGTGGTGACTATAGCAGTATCAACTTGGTTCCCTAAACAAAACCAGAAGGGAATACGAGCAGGTAACTTTTTAGTCGACTTGAGAGACTTTCTAACGGACTTAACATCCTTCAAAATTTCTTCTTTCATACGAGGGGAAATTTCATGTCCCACTCGTTTAAGTAACTCACTAACAGAACATCCTTCTTTAGTAGCAAGCATTATGAAGACTGCACTAACTCGGGTGATGGGAGTGAATTTCTTTCCCTCCTCACTGTGTCCACGGAGTAATGGTAATGCGATAGCAATCCTTCTGATACTCTCATATCCATCAATATCTGTCAGAGGATGGAATCTACTCCCTCGTAGGAGTGGATAAATTTCTGATAACACTTCTTCAATTCAATGAGACTCCTCCTCAACGGGTGTGTTCTCAGGAGTTTGGGCTTTGATGGCCCTCCGAACTCTTCTATTGCGGTTCCTTCTTTGAGTTTGGGTTAGTGGTACCGTCCTTAAGCTTGACCCGATTTCAAACACGGGTGGTGGGAAAGTTAATCCCTTAGTCGGATCTTCAACGACCATCACTTCTTTCCCCTTTGTAGTAGCGGGGTTAACAGGTTTGACGAGTGTCGTGACAACAGCAGTTTTAGCCTTCTTGTAGGCAGGGAAGTCTTGAAGGCAGTTCAGGTTGAATTCTAGAAATGGTTCTTGCATTTCTGTAGCAGCGATCTTCATTACCACAAATGGGGCTTTCCCAAGGATGACCTCAAGATCCAGCTCTGAATTTGATGGTGGGAGCGACGTTAAGGGTGTTGCAGTCCGTTGGCAGATTGCAGGAAAATGTCAGCGTTGGGTAGGCCATTACAGCGGGCTTCAAAATAAAAAGTTTTAGGGTTAGCTATATGACTAAAAACCTTGTAATATTTAGTGCAAACACTGAAAATAGAGGTTGATCTGTAGACCGGGCGGGTCTTAATTTATGGGTATTTTAAACATCTTTGTTTAAAAAAAGGTGTAAATTTTAATTAATATAAGAAAATTTCAAAGTGTGCGCAACACAACATGATTTGGTTTAATTTGTGAAATAGCAAATCAAATTTGGAAGAGAGATGTGAAGGAATTTTAGAACCCAGTGCGGGACTCAATTAGTGGCAGAAAATGCCCAAGTGGAATTACTCCACCGACACACTCTATTGGGGATTCGACCCCATATAAAAATTTAAAGAGTCCTTAATGGCCTTCTGAACCCCTCTGTTCAAAAATGGTTGAACAACTAGTCCTGAACTCCAAGGAGTTGACTGTACTTTCCCAAGACATAAATGGGTAAAGTATGCCAATGGAAGAAGGTTAATTTGGTCCAAGAGGGACATTGACACATTACTGATATGTGAAAGTAATATTTCTTGATTTGTATGGAGAGAAAAGCACATCCCAGCGGAGTCGCCAGAAGCTGTCGACGTTTTCTTTGGTTGGAGGGGTTTGTGGGGAGTTGAGTGAAATGAAATTGGGAATATTTCGGATTTATTGAGATTTTTTTGGAAATTTTTTAAATTTTGGGATTTTGAGATATGGAGGGGTATTTTGGTAATTTGGGGGTGTTTTAGGGGTAAAATGCCAAGATGAGTATTTTGGTAGAGTTGAGGTACCAATCATCACCAACAAGCCATGAACCAATGGAAACCCCATTTTGGGTCCTCTACATAGTGGTCTTAGCCAAACCATAGCCCTAGGGCTTATAGGTTTAGGGGACCATCTACATGAGTGTCCCAAAAGATCAAGGGATCTAGGATAGAAATTTGAGTTTAGAGCTATGAGTGCATGTGAGTGTATATGAGTGTAGATGAGTGTAGTGAGTGTAGTGAGTGCCTTAGCTCTAGACCAACACCCAGGGTTAACCTTAAGGTCCAACATTCCTAAGGGTGACTCATCTTGAGTTTCCCCAATAGTGATCCCAACTACTAAATGTTAGAGGTTGAGACCAACACGTGGCACTTCAAGTTGAGTAAATAAGAGGGTAGAATTTCTAATGGTGAGGGTTTCATGTCTAGTTTTCTAAGATTAGTCAATAAGAAAGTCATATAGCTAGACCTAAGGCTACTAAAAGGGAAAAACTAAACCTCAACCAAAAGTGAGGTCAACAGTAATTTTTATTTTTTTAATTAATTTTTAATTATTTAAAGGGCTATAATTAACTTAAAAATGAAATGTTTATTTTTAATTAAATTTTATTTTTCTTAGGCTCTTTTGGTTATAAGGAGCTCCAAAAACCAACTTTTGTAATTTTTTGAGTTGTATTTTAATTATTATAATTATTTTAGTGTTAAAAAATGTTATTTTACTTAATTAATCCATTTAAGTAGTCAAATTAACTCCAATTGATTTAAAATTTTTACGGGAAGCTCCCTGACATTAAATTATAGTGTGGAATAGTTTTTATGCCATTTAAATTTATACTTACTCCAAATTAATTTTATTTCATTTTTTAGGGTGAGTGACAAATAGGAATATTTTTAATGAATTAAATCAAGTTTATATTTTTCCAAGGATCCTCTCACCACAGTGAACCTTCCAAAATAAATTTTATATTTTTCTAATTATTATTTTATTTATTAGAATTTTTAAATCAAAATAGAGACCATTAACTTGAAAATTAGATACATACCTTGGAAAAATCATAGAAAGAATTATAATAACATGTAGAAGCAAAATCCAAAAGCTCAAGTCATGGTGATATGCCTATGAAAATGGAGATTTAAAATAAGAAAAAAAAAATTATTTAATTAATTAAAAATAATATATGCATCAAATAAACTTGAAAATGTTTCAACATTTTCTCCTCTCTTCAATGAGCAACATAGTATTTTTATTTTATTTTAATGATTTTTCTACACAAAGTTATGCATTTTTAAAATTCTGGGCATTAAATAAATAAGAAAAATTTCCTAATTTACTACTTGAATCAGTTAGCGCTGACTGGATCCTGGTAGGGGTCGAAGAACCGCGTGTCGCCATGGGATAGGGCGTCGCCATCCACATTAGCTATGCCTTTTTGCACTGTGGCTCGTTCGGCTTGATCAGAGCCATCTGATGGATACACGCTCCATCGGACGGTGTTTGGTCATCGTCCCTGATAGAGCTAGCCCAAAAACTGTCAATTTTCAAAGCTTAATATCTCTCTCAATTTTCAACAAAATTGAGAGTGGTTTTTTTTAAAATGCTCGTCTTGACAAGGAGATCACATCCATATGGTTGATCAAGCCTTAAATCGATCCTATAAGCATGGAGAATTAAATGAAGCTCGGTTTGGGGTTAACTTTCAATACCTTGGTCCAAGAGGGGTAGCCTCGATTGAATGCTTGTGGTAGCTTGCCTTGAGTCCAAAGAGTTCCCAGATGAAGTCCCAAGCTGTGGTGAATTTCCTAGGTATGATTTTGACCAAAGCCAATTTAGGGGTTGATCAAAGTATGCCTTAGGGTGCTCTGGTGATGGGGCTTTTGTGAGGGATCTTCTTCTCTTGCTATGGGGATGGTGTGGGTGAAATTAATTTGAATTTGGTGGAGGTTTGGAGAGTCTCCTATTTCGGCCTAGGAATTGGGCTAAAAATTTGAGCTTGAGCAGTGGATTTGGGTGGTTAAGGATGGTTGGGTTAAGCTCAAGATGTCTCAAGGAAGCTTTGGAAGCAATTTGGTAGAGTTTCCCCAAGGAATTTCAAGCTCTCCCCCTTTGGCCATGGATAAGGGTTTAAATAGAAGGGCTTGGAGAGGCCACCAGAGGCAATTGATGGGTGTGTATGGTTGCTTAGGTGGAGGGAAGAAATGCCCAAGTGTCTAATTGGAGCTTTTCACATCAGGTAGGTTCAATTTTGAGTTTTGACCATATGGGCTCCCTTGGCCATGGTGTTTTCCAGCCACCAAGATGGCTGGCCGACCAGGGAGGGGTCACCATTTGGTTAGGGGACTTAGGGCTTGGTTTTGGTGCAACCAATTTAGGGTTATCATGTGTAAAGGTATGGGATTGAAATAGGATGGGGGAAGGGTTATTTTTGGGTCAAATTGGGTTCAATCATGGTTTGGGGTTGGGTTCACCTCTCAAGGCTGGTTTGGGTGCTGAGGGAAATCAAGAGGTTTGGCTTAATTATCATGGTGAGGTCTCTATCCAAAGATATTTGGTTAAACATGGGATAGAGTGATTCATGAGAGAGGTTAAGAGAATCTTAAGGATATTTGAAAGTGGTTTAGCCTCTTTCCAATAATAGATTGATGATGTGGCATGGCTCTCATGGCTTATCTATGACTTATGAGTGGCTTCATGGCTTGTCATTGGCTTGGTCAACTTTCATGAGAAGGTATTTTTCAACTTTTGAAATATTTTGGTGGAGTTTGGCATAATTCTTGATTTGGAATGATTTGATTTTGTATTTAGGACTTTAGGAATGATTTTAATCAAATGGATGATGGAAAGAAATAATTGTCATGTGGGCTTTGGACTTGGGCTTTTGAAATTAAATGTAGTGGGCTTTGGGCTTTTAAAATAGAAATTAATTTTGGGCTAATTAAATGTTGAGTTTGGTGTTGGAATATGTCATGAAGGCTTGATAAAAATTTCAAGTGATTTTGAATTGAATTGGTGGGCTAATTTGGTGGATTTAGACATATGATCAAAATTTGGCTTTTTTGATTTTAATGAAATTGGGCTTTCAATTGGATCAAATTGGGCTTGAATTTTATTTAGAATATAATTGGGGAAGTTGAATTTTGGTTTAGAATTGAAATTGGGCAATATTGGGATCAATTAGGCTAAGATTGGGGGGCTAATTTGGGGACATTTGGGCCTTTAAGGGTAAATTGGAGTTTTTGGTCAAATTTGGTAAAATTGGTCAAATCTGGTCAAATTTATGATAAAAAAAAATTAAATTGGGAATAATTAGGAAGATTTTGGAATTTTTAGGTCATGAGGGGCATTTTGGTAATTTTGGCAATTTTTGGGGGTATTTTGGAAATTTGGCAAATTTTGGTCAATTTAGCTAGTGGGAAGTTGTTTGAGATGATATTTGGATAAATTTGGGTATTTTGGATAATTTTAGAATTTTTGACAAAAATTAGGGTTTTATGGGTATTTTGGTAATTTTGGGATTTTGGGCTAAAATGGGCCTGCAAACCATGACGCCATACCAAACAAATAGGAGCCACATGAGGACTCATTTTGATGCTCAATATGTTGGTTCTAACCTTCTTAGTCAAAGACTAGGGGTATATGGTCATCCATATGAGCTTTTCAAAATGAGTTAGGGGACCAAGCAAAAGGGTCTTAAGGATTTATAGTATGTGAGCGGTGTAGTATGTGTGTGAGTTAGCCCCACAAAAATCAGATCACCCAGGGTTAGTCCCAATTTCTGGCCATCCTATGGGGGACTCCCCTTGAGCTCCTCTACACTGACCCCACCTACTAAGTGCTAGAGGTTAGGACCAACATGTGGAACTTCAAGTTGAGCAAAGAAGGGTTTAGACTTTCTATTGGTGAGAGTTCTTTTTCTAGTCCTCTAGAAATATTCAACAAGAAAGTCCTATGGCTAGGCCCTAAGCTACTAAAGAGGAAAAACTAGACCTCAACCAAAAATGAGGTCAACAATTATAAATCTATCTGCATCAAGTTTTTTGCGTCGTTGAGTGGTGTCAACTTCATAAATATTTGCATATACAAAATCTCATATCACTAGTTGATCCCTAGATACTGCTAATATGCAAAGTATAATAATAATTCAGATTATATTTAACTTATATTTCCTTACATTGTAACAAAACCAAAAACTTGATCCTGAGGAAAAATAAGAATTTAACTTTTAATTTATATATATTGAGATACTACGCAGTATATATATCGTTATCAAGTAATATAAAACTTTTTGATTAAGACCACAATATCGAACCCACAGGGAATTTATAGAATATGCACTTTTAGAAAACTTTCTATTTTTAAAAACACAATTATTTTAACTGAATATATTTTACAGTAATAAAAATTCAAATATTTTTGATATTTTGACAAAACAGTAACAACTTAAAAAAGATAACTAGAGTTTTGTAGATGAAAAACACTTAATAAGAAAAATATCTTTCTTCTTATCATGAATCAATAATAAGTATAGGAATTCTATTTTGGAAGTATGCAAATTGTGTTGTGTCAAATAGGAGCAATAATATTTTTTACCCTTACTAAAGTTGCTATAAAGAACATTGGCTAATTTAAAGTTTGAATAGTTCTGAGACTAGCTAGGTAGGGAAGATACTAGCATTCACTCTAGAGTTCCCTCGATTCCCTCCACCAGGGGGCTAAAATCTTGTTCAGAACCTAAAATAATAAACCAATTTGGGGGCTTTAACCTGTCACTTTAAAGTCCTCTAACTCACACCCTTCAATGAATATTTTCCTATTTATTTGCACTTAATCATATGAACTACATTCTCATTCATACAACCTCATGTGATTCTTTCCAATTTTTGACTGAGACAATACCAGCCCAGTTCTTACATGTTCTCACAACAAATTTTAACATCTGGATTGACCAAATCAAGAAGTAAATGAAGTGCATGAATTTAAATCATCACAACTTCTTCCAACATTGAAGATCAATACTCTCCACAATTTCCATCCAAAACTTAATTACGTATCATTTTAAGAAGAAAGATAAAGAAAACTACTCAGAATTCGTGGAGAAAATAAAACCACACTTTATTTTAAAAGAAGAAATCATTGTCAAACCAACAACAAGTCTCAATTAAAACCAAAGTAGTCTCAAAACAGAAAGATAAAAACTTATCTCAATTTCTCCACCAAACTCTTGAAGTTCCTTTGAATCTCTTCCCTTGACAATCCACTCAAAATAAAATAACAAAAAGGATAAAATAAAAGTAAAAGTAGTGCCTGAAAATCTCTCCAAACTAACTCCCCAAATGAGGAAGGATAAATAAAAGTAAAAGTGGTGCCTGAAAATCTCTCCAAACTAACTCCCCAAATGAGAAATTTCAAAACTTTCCAATACTTTCAAGACTCTTTTCAAAGCCCTCTCTTCTTTCTTTTATAGTTTTCCAAGAGGTTCCTTGGAAACTCTTCAAAATGTGTCTCAATTTGATGTATTTCCCAAAAAGATTCATACTTTCATGATAAGTTTTGTCCATGGTGGTTATAACCCCCTATTAAGTCAATGAGTGCCTCAAAAACCTCTTCAAAATTCACAGAAACCGAATTTACTCGCCCAATAACTGCCACTAGCGCTTAAGCGTGGAACCTCTCACGCTTAGGCGCAACCTTCTCTGTTTAACCGACGCTTAAGCGCCGGATGTGGCGCTTAGACGCCAAAACTCATTTGCACATTTTTCACCTTTTTGCTCCAAATTTGATCCTTTTTCACTCCTTTAAGCTTTTTCACATTTTTATTTGTATATGAAAAAAAAATTCAAAAATACCTTACATTAAAGTGAAATAGGTATAAAAATGTGTCTAAAAATACTATATATTTTAGATGTATCAAAATCCCCCAAAACTTAAAATGTTACTTGTCCTCAAGTGACACCTCAATCTTTAAAAACTACATATGTATATGTATGATATGTATATGAGTTTCTTTAGAAGTTACAAAAATTTAGATTTAGAAATATATCAGTCTAATTTAGAAAAAAATATTCAGTAAATGAGACCAACTTAAAGTTTAGAAATTCTTAAGGTTAAGAAAGATGAAAATATGAGTTTCTATCTATTTCAGAAATGTATTGTAGATTTTCCAAATTTAGAATTTAGTTCTTTTATTATCTTCACTTAAAAATTTTTATTAAAAATAATTTTACTTACTATATTATATCTATATGCTTAAGAGTTTGTATATTAGATCAAAATTACAACCAATTTTTGATTAGACACTAATCCTCAAGCTTCTCATTCTAAAATTTTTCCTATTTTTCTTTTTCTTTTTCTTTTTCTTTTTTTTTTTCTTTTCTTTCTCTTTTTCTTTCTTTTTCTTTTCTTTTTTTTTCTTTTCTTTTTCTTTCTAGACAATGATTACTATATCTGGATAGATCTTTAATAATTTTGAATTCCACTTCTCCTTTCCTAAAGCAAAGTCTTGTTATAAGTCTTTTACTTATAAATATAACAATATTTTTGAAAATTATTTTAATAAAAGAAATTTAATTATTAAAAATAAAAGTCTAAATTATCTAAATTTATCAAAAATACAATTTTTCTTACTAAAGATAGTTACTTATATTAATTATTTTCTCATCTAAAAACTTTTTAACTTAAAGTTTTTCTAATTTACTAAAAAAATTAACTAGAATTTCTTACTCATTTCTAAAATCAAATTTTACTTCCCTAATATAAATTCATATACATAATCAATTTATTTCTTTTCAAATCAAATTCACTTGTAGCACATTTGAGAACAAATAAAATTCCAATTTTTTTGAAATATTTTTCATCCCCCTAAACTTAAATTTTTAACAAATTAAACAATTTAGCATCATATATATATAAGCAGGAATGAAAACTTAAAAATAACATGCTAACAAGAATTTTAAAGCTTAATGATACCAGTATAAAACTAAAAACACGAGTAAAATTAATTTTTTATCAAAATTTTTAATTCTTATTTCAATTTAACATGTAGAGATTCAATAGTCTTCTAAGCAGTGCGTATAAACATAAAAGCAAAATTATGCACTAACTTGATTTCACGATCTCAGCTTAAAAACGAACACACTAACATGATAAAAGAAAAATACAGGGTAGCAGTTTTAGAAATTTAAATTTAAGATCTAAGTTAGCAAGATTTTCAACTTTACAACAAACATAGAATTAAGTTAAGTTCTAAACTAATTAAATCACAAAAATCATAAAGTTACTACCCTAGAATTTTTAAACAAACTACTAACTAACACAAACATTACAATACAATTAAAAATAAAAGTCTCACACATCACAATATCTAAACAAGTATACATACATACATGTCTCAAGTCTAAAACATGTAAACACATTACATCACAATTCTCACTTAAATATTAAAGTCCAAACCACATCACATAGTTCAAATCAACACGCAGATGCAAATGTAGCAATCCCAGGCCACATAGTTCATATCATATTGCAATCTTAAAATAAATCTCTCAGCTCTACTCTTCATCCTTTGAATCATCGCCATCCTAAACTTTTGTAGGCTCATAATCAGGGTATCTAGGATATGGAGGAAATTACACTCATTGGTTACCCCTAATGAGGCTCTCCATAGATGAGTGAAATTTCTCTTCATAATCATTTTTTCTCATATTATACCTATCAGAATGCTCTGAAAAACACTCTAAATTTTGTACCTTATCAGTGGTAAAATTAATATTATCCATCATCCATAACAATAATTGATCTCGGGCCTCAGTAGACTCACCTCGAGATGTAGAAGCACATGGGGTAGATGGTTTAGATGTAGAAGCAGCAGAGGTAGATGCAACAGATGTTTCCATTCCATAGCTCCTAGAAAATCCTCCTCTCCAGCCAAAAATTGAATGCTCAGAATAAGTCTTCACATTCACCTTAGTGATGGGCTTTAGAGGTAATAATACTTCCTCCCTGCTATCATATTTAACTCTAGCTTGCTCATACAAAGAAAAGATTAAGGAAGCAAATCTCAGACCTGCAGTAGTAACAGTTGTAGATGAACTAATGATAGTCTGATAGATCAAAGCTCCAATGTTGACTAGCTTTCCCTCTTGAATACAATAGTTCAACGTCACTCGTTCTCTGGTCACTTCACTGAGATGATTGGTCAAAAGTAGACGAGCAGAAATGAAATAGTGTTAGGCCTTTGAAGGTGCACATAACTGTGAAGTTGGGAAATTTACTCTCCTCTCATTGGTAATCTTCCAAAGTCCTCTCCCAATAGTCAAGTATGAAATAATCTCGTCTAAATCCACTTCAGTAGGACTATAATTTGCATAAAAACATAAAGTATCCGATGGTAAATGGTAAAACAAATTGATTACCTCTGGCGAAAAAGGTATCAACTTTCCTCGAACCATAATTCGATTGTCTTCAGCTTTAGGGAGATTTGCATAGAACTCCCTCACAACAGATATCACTGCGCCAACAGAGAAACAACATAACTATTCCCACTATCAACGAACAATTAAATCTTCCACGTCTCCTCGCGGATTTCTAAAATATCGCTCCTGAACCAGTTTACGTGATTGCAATGCATCACTATACCGATCTTGAGTCTTTGAACTAACAAATTTGCTCGAAACAAACGAGCTTTTTCCTTTACTCCTCTTCATTCTTGCTGTTATTCTACAAATTTTATAAATTCCAAAAATAACTTCAAAAATCAAGTCTAAATCACTAAACTAAACTTTCAAAAGCAAAAACTAAACTTCTTAAGCAATTTCCATAGATTTTTTCTCATTTTTCACCATGAATAGTGAATTTCCAATTTTCTCCAATTGTGTTCAAAATATATGGTGAAAATCCAAAATTTTTGCATAGAAGTAAAGCTCTTACCTCAAGGAACTCAGATCTAGCAAATTTCACTTGATTCCACCAAAAAATCTTCACTTTAGATGTTCCGTAGCCCTTAAAAATTGTGATTTTGAGAGGTAGAAGACAACGGGAGGCATTAAAAATGGTGTTTTCATACCGAAATTTTACTTTCAAACGTTCGTGAACCGACACTTAAGCGCGGGTAAGTGGCACTTAGGCGCCTGCCTCTCAGGTTAGCTCGCTCTTAAGCACGAGATGTGGCACTTAGGCGCCAGTGCATTATTTTTAAAGTCTTCAAATTTAAGTAAAATGCACTATTTTACTAAGTAAATCACCCCTAAATGGTCTTATAGCTCTTAGTTGACTATTTTCAACCTCTTATAACTCCCCTCTCTCTCTCAAAATTTTCTTTAATAACTATTTCAATTTGAGGCTAAAATAACACAAAAATTCACACAAAAATAAACTTATATTAATTCACAAACAAGTACAAATACGATTGACACTTAATTCTCACTCCAAAAAGTCTCGGATGAGAAAATTTTCCTAAATACAAAACACTTAACACACATTCACAATTAAACACATAAGTAACATAAACACTAACACATGTCTTAAACACTAAAAACACTTAAAGTCAACAACTTTAATCACATAAAAAAAAATCATAGAACTCAATTCCATTCTTCATTAGAAGGCAAATTCAGGTCTTTCATTAGTCTCTCCTGGGGCAACTGGAATACAAAGTTGATAGAACGGACGGTGGTGTGTGATGTGATGCAATCTTCTTTAATCCACTTTTGCTTAAGAAACATCTCCTTATCCGCTTCCTCTATATAACTAGTTTGGCTAAATTGCATTTTCAATTACCATCCAATATGCTCCAGATGTGCATGAATTTCAAATACTTTAGTCTCTAGTATAAACATGGTATTTTCAATTTTATTGATTTTCTCTGATATTACTTCAATACTAACGGCTAAGAAACTGTTATACTAACTTAGCCTCGAATGTGTGAATGGACATAAATCATCTGTTAGTCTTTCCATCATTAAAATTGATTAAAAGATGTAATATCATTTCTAAGCTTCGTAGTTTTTTATGGTGGAAAATATTTAGCAAGTAATTTTTGTGTAATATCATTTCTAAGCTTCGTAGTTTTTTATGGTGGAAAATATTTAGCAAGGAATTTTTGTGTTAAATCATCTCAAGTTCTGATAGATCCAGGTACTAACGAATTCAACTACATCCTAGCTTTATATCTCAGTGAGAAAGGAAATAACCTACGTATTATGACGTCATCTGATACTTCATCATATTTAAATGTAGCGCACAATTCTAGAAAATTGGCAAGATGTAAATTTGGATCTTCAGTTGGTGATCCTTCAAACTGATTATTTGATACCATTTGGATAATAACAGGTTTAATCTCAAATGAATTATCCACTACAGTAGGTTTTTGAATATTACAATGAAGTTCATCTACTGTAAGGTTGGCATAATCTCTTAAAAGACTAAACTCTTGATGAATTTCAGCATTTAGATTATTTTGGTCTGTCATTTCTATAATTTTTTTGGATTTTTCAAAATTTATAATTTTTTTAGTTTTTTTTATTTTTTCTAATAGTTCTTTCTAATTCAAAATCATAGGGCACTAGTCCTTCAGAACCTGAACTACACATACACTATCATAAATTAAGATAAAATAAAATTCAAAACACACACAAAAAATAAGATACAATACTTAAAGTTTAAATAAAACTTTTTAAAAATAGAAATTTTGCTTTTGATTCCCCGACAACGGCTCCAAAAACTTGATATCCCTAAATACTGCTAGTCAATAATTCATATTATATTTCACTTATATTTCCTTACTTTGCAACGAAATCAAAAACTTGATCCTGAAGAAAAATAAGAATTTAACTTTTTATTTATATATATTGGGATACTAAGCAGTTATACATATCGTTATCAAGTAATACATGACTTTTTGTTTAAGACTTGAATATCAAACCCACAGGGAATTTGTACAATAATATAGGACTTTAGGTCATGAGGGGCATTTTGGTAATTTTGGCAATTTTTTAGGGTATTTTAGAAATTTGGAAAGTTTTGGTCAATTTAGGTAGTGGGGAATGGTTTGAGATGATATTTGGACAAATTTGGGTATTTTGGATAATTTTGGGATTTTGGGCTAAAATGGGCGAACAAGCCATGAAGCCATACCAAACCAATAGGAGCCATGTGAGGACTCATTTTGATGCTTAATATGTTGGTTCTAACCTTTTTAGTCAAAAACTAGGGGTATAGGGTCATACATATAAGCTTTCCAAAAGGAATTAGGGGACCAAGTGAAGGGGTCTTAAGGTTTTAGGGGATGTGAGAGTTGTAGTGTGTGTGTGAGTTAGCCCACCAAAACCAGTTCACCTAGGGTTAGTCCTAATGTCTGACCATCCTATGAGGGACTCCCCTTGAGCTCCTCCATACCTACACCACCTACTAAGTGCTAGATTTTAGGACCAACATGTGGAACTTCAAGTTGAGCAAAGAAGGGTTTAGACTTTCTATTAGTGAGAGTTCCTTTTCTAGTCCTTTAGGAATAATTAACAGGAAAGTCCTATGGCTAGACCCTAAGCTACTAAAGAGGAAAAACTAGGCCTCAACCAAAAATGAGGTCAACAATTATAAATTTGTCTGCATCAAGTTTTTGGAACCGTTGAGTGGTGTCAACTTCATAAATATTTGCATATACAAAACCTCGTATCACTAGTTGATCCTTAGATACTACTAATATGTAAAGTACAACAATAATTCAGATTGAATTTCACTTATATTTCCTTACTTTGCAACAAAACAAAAAATTTGATCCTGAAGAAAAATAAGAATTTAACTTTTAATTTATATATATTGGGATACTACGAAAGTATACATATTGTTATCAAGTAATATAGGACTTTTTGATTAAGACATGAATATCGAACCCACAGGGAATTGATAGAATATGCACTTTTAGAAAAATTTCTATTTTTAAAAAGAAAATTACTTAAACTGAATATATTTTGGAGTAATAAAAATTTAAATATTTTTTGTATTTTTGATATTTTGACAAAACAATAACAACTTAAAAAGATAACTAAAATTTTGTAGATGAAAAAACACTTAATAAGAAAATATCTTTCTTCTTATCATGAACCGGTAATAAGTAAAAGAATTCTGTTTTGGAAGTATGCAAATTGTGTTGTGCCAAATAGTAGCAATAATATTCTTTACCCTTACTAGAGTTGCTATAAATAATATTGACTAATTTAAAATTTGAATAGTTCTGAAGACTGGCCAGACATGGAAGATACTAGCTCTCACTCTAGAGTTACATCGGCTCCCTTCACCTTGAGGCTAGCATCTCGTATCAGAACCTAAAATAATAAACCAAGTTGCGGCTTTAACCCGAACTTTAAAGTCTACGTCTACATCCATAATGATTATTTCCCTATTTATTTGCACTAAATCATATGAATTACATTCTCATTCATACAACCTCATGCGATTCCTATTTATTTGCACTCAATCATATGAACTACATTCTCATTCATATAACCTCATGTGATTCTTAAAACCAAGTTGGGGGTTTTAACCTGTCACTTTAAATTCTTCTAACTCTACACCCTTCAATGATTATTTCCAATGGGGGCTTTAACCTCTCACTTTAAAGTCCTCTAAATCTACACTCATCAATGAATATTTTCCTACCTTTGCACTCAATCATATGAACTACATTCTCATTCATACAAACTCATGTGATTCTTTCCAATTATTGACTGAGACAATACCAGTCTAGTTCTTACATGTTCTCACAACAAATTTTAACATTTTGATTGACCAAATCAAGAAGTAAATGAAGTGCATGGATCTAAATCTTCACAAATTCTTTCCAACATTAAAGATCAATACTCTCCACAACTTCCATCCAAAACTTAATTACTTATCATTTCAAGAAGAATCCAACATTAAAGATCAATACTCTCCACAACTTCCATCCAACACTTAATTACTTATTATTTTTAGAAGAAAGAAAAAGAAAACAACTCAGNTCCAACATTAAAGATCAATACTCTCCACAATTTCCATCCAAAACTTAATTACTTATCATTTTAAGAAGAAGAATAAATAAAACTACTCAAAATCCATGGAGAAAATAAAACCACACTTTAGTTTAAAAGAAGAAATCATTGTCAAAGCAACAACAACTCTTAATTAAAACCAAAAGTAGTCTCAAAATAGAAAGATAAAACTTATCTCAAGTTCTCCATCAAACTCTTAATATTCCTTTGAATCTCTTCTCTTTACAATCACTCAAAATAAAATAATAAAAGGATAAAATAAGAGTAAAATTTGTGCCTGAAAATCTCTCTGAACTAACTCCCAAAATGAGAACTTTCAAAACTTTCCAATACTTTTAGGACTCTTTTCAAAGTCTTCTCTTCTTTCTTTTATAGTTTTTCAAGAGGTGCCTTGGAAACTCTTCAAAATGTGTCTCAATTCGATATATTTCCCAAAGAGATGCATCCTTTCATGATAATTTTCGTCCATGGTGGTTATAACCACATATTAAGTCAATGGGTGCCTCAAAAACATCTTCAAAATTTGTAGAAACTGAATTTACTCGCCCAATAACTGCTACTGGCGCTTAAGCGCGGGACCTCTGATGCTTAGGTGCGGCCTTCTCTGTTTAACCGACACTTAAGCGTCGGATCTGGCGCTTAGGCGCCAAAACTCATTTGCACATTTTTCACATTTTCACTCCCTTAAGAATTTTTCACCTTTTTATTTGTATATGCAAGAAAAGCACAAAAATACCTTACATTAAAGCACAATATCTCAAAAATAGGTATAAAAATGTGTCTAAAACATTATATATTTTAGGTTTATCACTAGTTTATCCAACATTTGATCCAGAAAGGGAAAAAAAAAATGGTCTTTTCTAGTGGTAGCATTTAATTTTTTATAGTTAATACAAATTCATCATCTAGTAACTTACCCTGTTAGATCTACTTCATTCATTTCATTTGCAACCACAGTCACTCCTCATTTCTTTAAAACACAATGAATACGACTAACCTAAGAGCTATCTGAAATTTGGCAAATATTCTTAGCATCCAATCACTTTAAAATTTCTTTCTTAACTTTCTATTTCATTATATGATTCAATCTCCTTTGAGAATTAACCCTAGGCTTATGGTTATCTTCTATCAAAATTTAGTGCATACACATTGAAGGACTGACTTCTTTAATATCAGCTAATGTCCATCCAAAGACTTTTTTATGATTTTTTAATATTTGCAATAATTGTTCTTCTTGTTCTGGAGTTAAATCTAAGGATATAATAACTGATAACATAGATGACTTTCCAAAATATGCATACTTTAGATAAGCAGGTAAAACTTTCATCTCAAGTTCATGAGATTTTTTAATAGATGGAATCAGAGGTATACTATTTTCAGTAGTTTCTAAAATTTCATAATTTTTCTAAACATAATTTGAATCCTCAGTAATCATTTCATTTGATTCATCTTTAGAATATCTTTCAGTCCAAGTTTCTTATTCTTCCCTTCTGAAATAACTTCATCTTTTTTATCCAATATGACTTCACATCTATTTTAAAAATGATTTACATTCATATCATCGATGATATCTATTCTATAATATCTTCCATCAAGATACTTCATTGTTTTAAGCACATTAAATGTAACATCTTGATCATTCACTTTCATTATTAATTCTCCTTTTTGCACTTCTATCATTGCTCGTCCGGTAGAAAGAAAATGTCTCCCTAAAATAATAGAAATTTATTTATCTTCTTCCATATCTAATACAATAAAATCAGCAGAGAGGATAAATTTATTCACTTTAATCAACACATCTTATTCACTTTAATCAACACATCTTCTATAACCCCTTTTAGATGAGTGATAGATCAATCTGCTAATTGTAGGGTTCTAGTACTGGGAGAAATATCTCATAAGCCTAATCTTTTGAATATAGATAGTGGCATAAGGTTAATACTTTCTCCTAAATCACATAAATTTTTTCCACAAAAATTGTTCTCATTTTGCACAAGGTATGGTAAAGCTACCGGGATCTTTAAGTTTTCGAGGAAGCTTTTTCTGAATTATTCCACTACATTCTTCACTAAGTACAACAATCTTATGATCTACAAATTTCATCTTTTTATTTAAATCTTCATTCATAAATTTGGCATAACTTGACATCTGTTCCAAAGCCTCAACAAAAGGGATATTAATTGTAAGCTTCTTGAATATTTAAAAAATTTTAAAATTGTCGATCTCATTTTGGTTGTTTAAGTCTTTAATGAAAAGTTGGTGGGGGTCTTTCTAATTGAATCTTAGTTGGAGATTTAGTTGTTTCTACTTCTTTAAGAATAATTTCTTAAGGTCTCTCAATTTCTTCAACTTCTCTCTCAACTTCAATCTCTTTTCAAACTCCAAAATTTAATTCCTTTCGACTCCTTAGTTGGAATGCTTTAACTTGCTCTGACTCTTTACTTTTGTCTTTAGGATTGATCTCTACATTACTAAGAAGTGTTTCCTGAGGTCTACTCTAAGTGCGTTAGCAATTTGTCCCACTTGATTCTCCATATTTCTAATAGCAGCACTTTGACTTTGTAGATGATTACCCATCTGCAACACCACTTCTTCTATATATAACTTATTCTCCTTAACTTTTTGATTAAATCTAGGAGGATAAGTAGGTCTAAAATTAGCACTACCCTGGTTATTCCAAATTCCCAATGGGTTTACTTGAGCATTCCCCCATTGTTGACTTCCACCACTAGGATTGTTGTTCAAATTGAAGTTAGGATTGTTTTTCCAACCTGGGTTACAATAATTGGAATATGGGTAGCATTTATATTTTCCATTGAAGTATGAGAATCAATCATTTATTGTAATGAATTTTCTTTAACCATTTGGGGAGTTGGAGAAAAATTCAATCCAATTTGGTCTATCTTCTTAGATAATGAAACAACTTGACATGCAATCATTGAAACAACACTGTTATCTTGAATACTGGCTACTTTCTTAGGATTTACCATATCAAAAGGCAATTGAAAATTATTTGTAGTCATTTCTTCAATTAATGAATTAGCTTCATCAAATGGTTTAGACATTAATGAACCTCTAACAATAGTATCTATAATAGAGTTAAGAGATCATACTAACCCATTATAAAAAGTTTAAATGATTAACCAGTCTGGTAAAGCATGATGTGAACACTTTTTAAGGATTTCCTTAAATCTTTCCCAAGTTTCATATATAGACTATCCTTCATACTAAGTAAAAGAATTAATTTCATTTCTGAGCTTCACAATTTTTGAATGTGGAAAATACTTTGCAAAAATTTTTTTGAGCTAAGTCTCCCTAAGTTCTAATACCTCTAGGTGCTAACAAATTTAACCACGTCTTAGCTTTATCCCTTAATGAAAAACGGAAACGTATAAGTCTAATGGAATCATTTGATACACAATCATATTTAAATGTAGAACACAATTCTAAAAAACTAGTTAAATGTAAACTGGGATCCTTAGATGATGTTAGTCTAAACAGATTTTTTTGTACCATTTGGATAATTGGAAGTTTAAGTTCAAATGAGTTAGCCTCTACAACAGGAGTTTGAATACATAAATGAATTTAATCTACTGTAGGGTTTGCATAATCTATTAATGATTTTTATAAATTATGATATTCATTTTCAACAGTTTGAATTTCAATATTATTTTGTGTTGTGTTAGTCATTTCTTCAGAATTATAAAGTCTTCATTATTTTTGAATTTTTTTAATAGTTCATTCCAATTTAAAATCGTAAGGCACTAAATATTTAGATCCAGAACTAAGTATAAACAATGTAAAAATTGCAGAAAATAAAATAGCACACCAAAAATGAAAAATATATTTTTTTGAATTTTTAATTAAATTTTTTCTGGTTTTTCAAAATTTTCATTTTATTTATTTATTTATTTTTAATTTATAATTCAAATAAAATTGTAAGTCAAAAGGTTTCGTCGCACTCCTCGGCAACGACGCCAAAAACTTGACCCAACCTACAATTACGTGTATATTTAGTCTCCAAAATTTGTCAGGAAATATATCTCAAATTATATCTAGCGGCTAGTGTACACAAATGTAATGATTTATAATAAATTTTCACACAAGCGGTACTATGTAACTATATGTATCGTTTCAAGTAATAAAAGAATTTCCTTAAAAATCCCAGTATCGATCCCACGAGGAATGTGGTAACTCTTAAAATCAACTTACACAAATTATATTTAAATTGCAGCTAAAACAAAATAAGAGGTTTAAAATGATATGCTTACTAAAAATTACTACTAAAGAGTTAATAAAAAAAGTAACAACTAAATGCAAGAGCTTAACAAAATATAACAACGAGTTTGGATATTATGAAAATTTTTTCCTCTTCCAAAGAGATTTTAATCTATTTAGGATTCAAACGACTTAAGAAAAAAATGAGGTATTGTGACAAATAGAAGATTACCTAATTTTTGACCCCCTTTAGGTGCTAGCAAATAACATTAGCTAACTTAAGACTGATTCCTTAACATCTCGATTCAGCATCAGAACTATCTAGCCTCTAACCTCTAGATTTCTGAATCCCGGCGTTTGAGTACTTAATCTGAAGCCAAATTGATAAGAATCTAGTCTGTCACTCTAGATCTAACCAATTCTACACCCATAAAAACTTATCTCCCTATTTATTTGCACTCCCCTTAGGTGATCACAATGACATAACCTCGAATGAAGTATGATATCCACTAGTTGGGTGAAATCATAACCCTCACAGGTCATTATGTTTTTCAACAGATTTTAACCTTACAAGTGGTCAGTTTGTAAAGTAAATGAAGATTCGGTGAAAATACCATCACAATTTTTAAGAGTAAAGAGAAATATTTAAATCATTCTCATCTCACGAGATTAAGTCCCATATGCAAGAAGAAAGGAAGAGAACTACTTAGAATTCATAAATATTAAACAAAAATCATTGAAATCCAAGTCTTAAAACAAATACTTAAACACAAATACTAGGTACCTTATGTCTTCTCCCTAAGTAAAATTCTAGAGTTTCCTTTAAGCAATCTTCAAACTTATTCACACTTAAAACACACCCACACTTACACTTGAACAAAATATATGAAAAACTTAATTCATTATTGCCACCCAATTGAAGTTTTGAGGCTCCGAAAGGTCTCTAAATTGGCCAAATCCTTCTCATTAAATAGAAAACATAAAATAACCAAAGGTTGCTTCAAATGCCCCTCGAAAATTCGGTCAAATTCAATATATCTTCTAGAAAAGTAGTTACTTGCGCTATAACACCAATCTAGGGCGCTATAGCGCCCATCTTGCTCGTCTGTGGTGCTATGACGCCAAGGGTGGCACTATAGCGCCAGACAAAAATCTTCAGTTTTACACCATTTTCCCCTCATTTTCTCTAAATGTCGATTCCATGTACCTGAAACAAAAAACATGCAAAATATATTTCTTTAAAGTGCAATATCATTAAAAGTGTGCATAAAATGCTTATAAAATTTTCACTAAAAATAGATTATTTTTAGGTGAATCAAGGGAACCATTAGAATCCTATCTATTTGATGGTAGACTTCGAGAGACGTCTGATACTTAAGAGGGAAAGATTGGGAAACCCCTTGAGTAGAATGAAGTTGAACTCTTCTACATTAAGAGAGCTTGTCTTGGAGCACTCCTAGGATGGTTGACTTCTTGAGAAGATACACCAACGAGGCGAAGTTGTGAGGCCACTAATCCAGAGAAGACAATACCTTGATGGGTGAGACTTCGAGCTATCACAGGATTGACCTATGCTCGAATAATATTTGAACCATATTATGACCTTATCAAAACTTTGCTTAATCATTGCTTTAAGAATGCTAATCCTTTCTAAAATTTTGTTGGAACCTTATTCCCATCATCTTAAACCTTTGTTCAAATCATATTTGAACTGTGATCGAATCATAGTTGAATCTAGTCTAAACATTATTTGAACTATGTTTAATTCTTTTTAGAACCATGCTTGAATGATACAATAGCTGTATTTAAATATTACTCGAATATTTCACAAACTATGTTTGAACCTTAACAATCATTGAATATTTTTTAAACCTTGCTTGAAATATGTTTGATTATTATTCAAATATTGTTCAAATATGATTAGATATGGTTTGAATAAAGCTCTACATATTTGTAGCACGTAATTCAATGTCAAATGTCATTCTAAGTTTAAGGTTTTGAGTGCGAATGAAATACTTAAATTTAAATAACCAAATGAATGACATAATTAATATTAAGCAAATGATGACTAGAATATATGTAGACTAGTCACACCACTCGAGGATCATTGGATAAAAAATGTGCTAGAAACAGGATCAATTGAGCAACTTCTTGTTCAAAAGTTCATGTGGCTATTCATTTAGGGGTTCAAATCCTATTTAAATATTAGTTGGGGCAACTTGTCAAAAATGAACTTAAGAAAAATTGCTCAAAAATGAAAAAAAGAAAAAAAGAAAAAGAAGCACCAATAGCTAGCATACTTCGACATTTAAGCTAGCATGAGGCCTATACAATTAAAATTTCTAATCGGATTTTTATTTCAGAGATTTACATACAAATCACACAATTCTCATGTGTTTATGTATTTAATACCTAAATTTTTATACTTAGATACATAACACGTTAGTTTTATATTATAGTCGTATTACAACACACAAATGAGAAACATATATTTCACTTCGTAAAGCTTAAAATAAATGATATTTTAATATTATTTAAAATTTCTGGTATTATATAAATAAATATTAATATCTAAATACTATATATAACGATATATTATAATTATATGAAACTGATGTAAATACCTTACCTTTTTTTTATTTTTTTATTTTTTTATTTTTTATAAATTTGAGGGTTAAAAGATGCTGGCCACAGAAAAGCAATCCACGACTTCCCTCGATCACCTTTTTCTTCTGCTCTCTTAAAATTTCTTTTAATGATTGGAAGATGGCCAACAGCATGTGCTCCTCGCCGAGGGATCTCCCATCGGCAGTAAGTTCTTCTTAGTTTTGTTGGTTTTCATTTATTTTTACCAACTGAAAGGTGTCGCCTTACTGGCGAAGAGAGACTTTTTTTCTTGCCGTTTGAATAAAAATTCCTGTTTTTTGGGGTATTTGAACAAGGCATTTTGGACTAGAGATCAAAACCATTAGGAGAAATATATTTTTTCTTGCTGTGGAGTCAGTATAATAGTAGAATCTTTCTGACAAAGATGTCATTATTGCTTTCACGAACAACAAACTTTCTGGCATTTCTGATGCTATGGGGAGAATGAGAGAGAGAAAATGGCATGGTTTCAATCTAAGGGGCTGTCTGGTGACAGCTTTAGTAAATCCTGTAAATTTGGATTTAAAACAAATTTTAGAGGAATTGAGAAGAAACTGGATTTTCTAAATCCAAGCTTAAAAATTTTCCCTTTTTATTTCTGGCAGATTTAAGTTAAATTCCACTTAAATCTATCACCAGACGGCTCCTAAATCCATATAACTCGTTAACTATCTTTTTGATATGTTTAAGGTCATGCAATCAGCAAAATGGATGCAAGCCCTTGCTACATACTAATTTTGGTTGATCTAGTTAGGATTAGCCATGAATTTCCCTTAGTTGGTAATTATATCTTTGGTTATCCTAAACTCTGAGTGGTTGTGATATTTAGCTACAAGGAGGAATCTAAAGAGATTTTGAAGGGCAAACATATTAAACGATCGTTTGCCAAAAAGGAGAGCAACACCGGAAAAAGGTCAGTAAGAAATGCAGGCCACGGGGTCAAACATGCGGCCCGAGATTTAAGAAAAACGCGGCTTGCTGCAGTAAAAATATCTTCCCAAACTGGCCCTAAGTGCTAGTTTTTATTGATGCGGTTTTAAGAAAAACGTGTCTCGCCGCGGCAAAACTGTCACCACAAACGGGCCCTAAGTGCTTGTTTTTACTGATTCTCATAAAGAGGCCAACTTTCCCATTTGTAAAGTAAGAATGGTTGTGTTATATAGTTGTAAGAAGGAATCCAAGAGATTTTGCAGTGCAAACATATTAAGTGCATAGGAGTGCATCTAACAAAGTTCAGGTGAGCTAGCCTTGGCTTGAAAAGAAAATGTTGAAGATTAATTGGACTCGAACTTTATAGTCAAAATCGAATTATCACTTTAATTTACCTAACTTGACCATGCACCAATTGGTTCCGAGCCATTTAAAACCTTTTCGAGTTAACTTAAAATTATGCAAGTACAACTCACGGCTAAAATTTCACTTGACCTCAATCCCAAGCTACCTTGAAATAACTCAAATTGTTCAACACATGAGAAACATGATTGTTTTTGATCTTTAACAAGTAGCTTTAATAAGTTATTTACAATTAAAATGTTAGACATTATTAAAAAAAAAAACAACAACAACAAGAAGCATTTGTTCTACTAAGTGTGGTCCATTGCATGAATAATTTTTCTCCATTGTATCCTATTGAGTTTCATATTTTCATTTAATTATAATAAATTAAGATTGCTTTTTATATAACCTGCGTGAGTCCTTTTTGGCATATCTCTATCTTTCTTAATGCAAATCAAATTTGAAACATCTACTCTTCTAACAGGGTCATCAGATGGTCAACGTTTAACATGATCAAACCATCTGAGGTGCACTTTCTAATCTTGTTTGTCACTAGAGTTACTCCAACCCTTTTATGGATATATTCATTTCACATATTAGCTCAAATTGTAAAGCCACTCATTCACGTGAGCATTCTCGCCCCAACAACAATTAATGTTTTGCTTCTCTTTTCCAGGCGAACATTCTGTACTATAAAGCATTGGTCTTACCACCATCTTATAAAATTTTCTTATAAATTTAAGCGTTACTTTTCTATCACAAAATAGGTCAGATGCATTCCTCCATCTCAACCATCCAACTTGAATTCTATTAATAACATCCCCTTATATCACCATCACTTTGAACAAGTAAATGATAAGTTTAAAGGCTACAAAAAATTACAATTTCATGAATCAATATATATAATTCTAGCTTACTTGAATAAAATTTATGGCTAGCAGCCCTTGGCTTTAAAGCGACATAAATTTATTTTTAGTTACAAGTGTAATCTATGAATATAGTTGAATTGATCTGAGTCAATTTTGAGTTAACTCAAAACTCAACCAATATCTTCCAATATTTTCCATGTTGTTACAACTTGTGTTTGCATAAGGTTCTAAAACCATTTTCATTACAATTGCTTGCCTTTACGTTTTTAATACCTTGTCACATAATTTATCAAAGTTTGGAACGGGGGAGCATGCATCTTTGTTAACATTGGTACTTCAAATATGATGATATCCTCAAGTGCCTAATAAAATATAAGAATCTAATTGGAATTAATTTCTCTTTATCAATCTGAATTAGTTATTAACTCCAATCGTTAATAATTCATTGACAAAGATAAATTTTATAAATGTTTATTTGCCTGGTATTTCCTTTTCATTTTCTTTCTACGCTTTAACTTATTTTCTTTGAAAGAAATTTGTGTTAAGGGTTGCAACTAAGCTTTTACGCTTCATAAACAATTTGATACTCATTCATGTAAATCCCGTTTATGCTATTTGTTTTGATAATTGAGCGAGTTTGAATAAAGTTTTAAAGCTCTACATAGAATTGTCGTTCTCTTTTTCATAAAAACACTGTTCATTTAAGCAGTAGCTTATGAAGAGTTTGTAAAATGCTCATTTAATGGTTTATTTGAGTTTTAATAACTTGTACTATGCTGTTATATCAAATTCTTAATGTTTTATACACTTCCAAAGTTATTTATATTACAAGAAGCTTAAATATTGACAAAGAATGAGTAAATATTTAGATGTATAGATTTAAAATATAATTTTATTATTCTATAATATTAAAAATAATTTAGATTGAATTATTTTCTAACTTTATAGAGAAATATGAATATATTTGTTCTTAGTAATAATAGCATTTTTTAAAAAAAATCGTTAGCATTCTGTATGTAATTAGCTAGGTTCACCTAGAGTTAAAACTCAACAAAAAAATAATCAGCGATATTGGGTAAAATTTTAAAGGGGATTTTATTTTGATAGCACATTAGCTGACTTATTTTCATATGTGGCATTCCTAAACCTTCTATTTACATACTTATAGCACACAAATCCCAACTACTACCTAAAAAGTAACCCTCTTACTCATTCGTTATCTACATTGTTAAAATCTTTCATGCAAACATCTCCCCTGCTCCAGCACACTAGCCCAAGCCACAACAGTTCTTTCTTTCCTTACTCTTTCACTCAAAGCAGCATCAACGTGGTCTCTTCCTCCTCCAATCGTAGCGTCAGTGGCTACAATTCCTTCAATCAAAACCGTATAGACGTGATCTTCCTTGCCTTCTTTTGCTTGAAGCCGTGCCAACCTGATTGAGCCTCTTTTGCTAGAAGTTGCACCGACGTGGTCATCTGCTTGAAGCCTCACTGTCTCTTCCTCCTCCCCTCAAACATGCATTTGCATGGTCTCTCCCTGCTCTTATGGAAGCTAAACGTCTCTTCCTTCTTTGCCAAAGCCAGAACTTTGTGCACTATTAATGGAGAAATGTTTGAACTTGCTGGAATCAGTCGCTGAAGTACTATGCTTGAGTTTCTGTGAACGCATAAAGGGAATAAAAAAAGCCACGATCAACATTATTTTCAACCAGAAACAGAGCACTATAGCAGACACACTCCTGTGTAACAGTGAAGACTGTCAATTCAGGCCCAACATTTCAATGCACAGGCGCTCTTTTACCAGATCATGATTTCTGAAGGTTATTGGATCCTTCTCACGTTGATGATAAAAGAGTAATGATTTCTGAAAACTCTTCGATGCAAGTTAAGCATGTTTTCCATAATAGTGAAAACATAGTTAAGAGAGAAGTAGAAGACTGTTGAACCTGCTTCAATCCGGTAGAACTATTTATACTAATTTATACTTTAGGCTGAGCAATAATAGCTAACTATATTCCTTCAATTATTGCCTTATCAGAATAATAGTTTTTTGAAAAATTTAATTAATTGTGCATGTATAAATTAGCAGAAAATTAATAAGTTATGTAAGTTTTCAAATTCATTCTTTTAATACTTTGTTTTCAAAACAGCACAATGTTTTTATATGAACTTACAACTTATCAACTTCAAAAAAGGATTATTTACCTTAACTTCTATCGTATCTTTAAATATTTGTCTTCATAAGTTTTAATACGAAAATTTAAAAGTATTTGTCCCAAAAAATGTCCCCAATAGTCTGCAACTTGCTTAGGCTTTGCATGAATTGGTTTTTATTTTCTCCTATTTATTGTTTATTTATGTTTTAAAAAGTTTATTTCATGTAGAAAATATGTATGATTCCTCATTTTATCTTTAATTTCTGAAAAAGAAAAATATTTTAGCTTTGCTGTTAGCAATTAGGGAAATTCATGCTCATACACCTGCGAACGCATACACAGACACACACACACACACACACACACACACACACACACACACACACATTAAAAGATTGGTCGAAGGCTACTAATTAACCCCCAATCAACCTCATCTGCCTAACCACTCGATCCTGCACTGCACGACAAATGTACTCAGGTGGGCTCGAACCCGTGAACGACTTACAACGTAGTTGTCAACCAAAAAGTCACGGAGCGCGACATATATATAAAGACTTGCTTTATTAGCTTTGTGAGTGATATATGGTTATATCAGTATCGAAGTTACCTTTGATAAGCAAGCAAAAAATTATAATTAATCTCAATAAAATATTCTTGCATCATGTATCTCCAGATTTTCAATAGCTGACTGCTATAATAAGCATGTATTATTATTAACAAAAATTAATAGAAAATCAATTAATTCCCAGATCTTTTTTCTGCTTTAGATGCTCAATAGCTTCTTTCTTAATCTATGTTTCTTCAACTTAAGCCATAGCAGTAGGATAACCTAAATGCTTGTTTGGCAGCAGCTGCAACTCTTCCACTTTAGCAAATAATTGCCTCATAAAAAGAGCAATTATGGTGATTAGAAATCTGTATGCAATCATAAGCAGTTACAAACATCGAGCAAAGCATTGCAGCAAAAAACAGTTTGTTAGCTACAAACGTTTAGTGTATACAAGAAATTATTGTTCAATTCTTTTATGTAAAACTGATTGATAAGGACTCCAACTTTGATATATGTATAAGATCAAGCACGTGTGTTTCGACAATTCGCACACCTGACCATCTCGTTGAGAGCGCTTTGTGTTTAACATTCTTGGTCAAATTTTCGGAAGACATATTGGATTGTAGATAAGACAGTAATCATAGATTTCACTTTCATTTTATGATGAATTTTTTTATCTCAGGTTTAAGGTTTCCCATAAGCGCAAACCCCTATGATTAATTACTCCTCTCAATAATGGAAAATCACTTTCAGTTAAAACCAGTCATTAAATATTGAGTATTCAATCTATAATATCAACAAATTTGAGGTTCTATTTTATAAATTTTATCATTTTTATCTTAAAGCAGATGTTAGGGGAAATAATGATAAACTCAATTAAGATCTTATAGTTTTGTCATTCCGGGTCGTTGTGTTCTCTGAATTACTTAGTCAGAGGTGGTAGTCTATCCAACCTAATCAAAAGATCTTGTTAACAACCATGTATTGTCTAAGGAACTCTTCTAGACATGAGGTGGATTTTTGTCTAAGCGAATAAATTTAGGTCGATCTTAATTAATTGAAGTTTTTGCGCCAATCAAATATACCTTTATAGTTTTCAACTCAAAGGGTAGAAAACTGTTAGGACATCTGTGCTGCAGTTATGACCGTAATTTAATATTGTAATTTGGCAACAAACTACCTGGTCTGAGGGCTCTAGTCATAACTGTTATTTTTCGTGAGTCGTTAGGTCAAACCTCTTGTACAGGCTCAGGTCACGTCCTTAGTGTTGTTAGATTCATTTGAGTGTGAATATTTTGATATACTTGATGTGATATTAGCTCAATGAGTTGAAGTTAATAAAAAAATTGTAACCCTTGACAAACTATTGCGGATGGTGGATGTAGTTTATTTAAGTTTTTAGTGACTAATTTTAACTTGATATTTTATTTTGTTATTTTGAATATTTGATTTGAAAATTAATTTAAGAATTGATCCTCCAGTTGAGATTTTCAATCAGCACAATCATCATCGGGGTTTTGAATGCATGACATAAATTATATAGATTTATATATATTATATTTGTAAAGGATCGGGTCTAAGACTGACATATGATTGAATCTGAACATTGTCAAAGTTGTTTTGTTTACCGATCATCTGGTTCATAATTTATATTATTTGAGTTTATTCAAATACATTTTGAAACTTAATTTTGAAAATAAATCACTCTCAACTAAACTATCATCGAGGATTTGAATATTTAAAATATTTATGTTTGAAATTTTGTCACTGTAATATATTTAAAATATTACTCTTATTAACTCTAATTCTTACAACAAGGAACATCATATTACGTGATTTGGACCTATAATTTTTTTTTATTTATTGTATTAAAATTGCTAGACTTGTCAACTTCGATTCTTATGAGAAGGATCATACTAGTTGATTTAGACTAATAACTTTGTTTTCTAGATATTGTTACTTGTTTGAGTGTACTTAACTTTATTTTGAATATGATTTTAAGACATGAGAGTTACTAAACGTAGATTTTTTAATAGATATTTGTATTATTTCAAAGAAGCTATTTGATTGCAAGTTTAACCTTAACCTGCGCAACATTGTCCTATTGTTTATTAAAACATTTATTATTTTGGCTTGAGCACATATCAGTATTTAATTTCATATAATCTGTATACTTCTTAGAGCAAGATATTTCAAAATAATTTCATATTAGTCCACATAGCATTCTCAAGACAAATGTGTTTATTCACTTGATGTGATTGTTTGAGCCTTGCCAAGTCACATATTGACTTGCATGCATTTTGATGCAATATGCACTTGTTGTATGCAATTATATAATATTGTCTTATATAATATTGTCTATTTGTAAGGTGCAATTCCATGATGTTTTATGCATTTACAAGGAGCAATTGCATAGTATTTTATGTGCTTGCAAGGCACAATATGATATTTGAAGCATTCATAAGATGCAATTGCATATTTTAAAATACTCACACATGTTGGAGGCAAAATATTGGAGTTAGAAAATTTCTTGAAGTGCGAATATAACAACAACAACAACAAGCCTTTATCCCACTTAGTGGGGTCAGCTACATGAATCCTTTTTCTCTGTTGCCTCTTATTAAATGTCATATTTTCATTTAGTTCTAATAGATTGAGATTCTTTTTTATACAATAAGCCCAAGTCTTTTTAGGTACACCTCTGTCATTCTTAACATAAGTAGAATCTAAAACATCTACTCTTCTAACCGGATCATCAGATAACCGAAGATTAATGTTACAAACTATCTAAGACGACTCTGTCCACTCCAATCCTTTCATGGATATATTCATTTTGCATTTTGTTTACAAGTGTCAAGCCACTCATCCACCTAAGCATTCTCATCTCAACAACAAAACTTTGTTTTGTGCTTCTCTTTTAAAGGCCAACATTTTATGCCATAGAGCATTATGGGTCTCACCATCGTCTTATAAAAATTTTCTTCAAGTCCAAGCGGTACTTTTTTATTACGCAAGTGTGATGCATTCCTCCACTTCAACCAACCAACTTGAAATCAACTAATAACATCCATATCTATGTCACCATCACTTTGAACAATAGACCCAAGATATTTAAATCGTTCACACCTTTTAATGATTTGATTGCCCATAGTTACAACTTTGCCATTAGAGCTACTACTACTAAAAATTATATTCCATGTATTCAGTTTTAGATCTACTCAAACGAAGGCCTTTAGACTATAATGTAGGCCTCCATAATTCAAGTTTTTCACCAACTCTTTCTCTAGTTTTATCCACAAGAAGTATATTATCAACGAAAAGCATACACCAAGGTACATCCTCTTGTAAATGTCCCATAAGAGCATCCATAACTAAAGAAAAACGATATGGGCTTAAAGTCAATCTCTAATGTAATCCAACTGAAATAGAAAAATACATGTTCAATCATTTTTTTGTTCGAACACAAGTAACAATTCTAGCATACATATCTTTAATGACTTGAATATAATTCATATAAACACCTTTCTTTTCTACAACTCTTCAAAGGACTTCTCTTGAAAACTTATCGTAAGTTTTTTCTACAACAACAACAACAAAGCCATAATCCTACCCCGTGGGGTCGGCTGCATGATTCCTTTTTCTCCATTGCGTCCTATTTAGTGTCATATTATCATTTAGTTCTAATAAATTAAGATCATTTTTATACAAGTCTTCCTAGGTCTACCTCTACCTTCCTTAACATAAGTCGAATCTAAAACATCTACTCTCCTAATCAGATCATCAAATGGTCGGCGCTTAATGTGATCAAATTATCTAAGACTACTCTCTCTAATTTTGTTCTTCACAGGAGCTACACCAACCCTATCACGGATATATTTATTTCGCATTTTGTCTCTAGTGTAAATCCACTCATCCACCTAATCATTCTCATCTCGACAACACTTAACTTAGTATTATTCTTCTCTTTTAAAGACCAACATTCAGCGCCATAAAGCATTATAGATCTTACCATCGTCTTATAAAATTTTCCTTTCAGTCTAAGCGATACTTTTCTATCACACAAAAGGCCTGAAGCATTCCTCCACTTCAAGCAACCAACTTGAATTCTACTATTAATAGCCTCATCTATATTACCATCGTTTTGAACAACAAACTAGGGATATCTAAATCGTTCACATCTTTTAATAAGTTGATCACCCAAAATTACACTTCTGTCACTATAGCTACTACTACTACTAAAATTACATTCCATGTATTCAGTTTTAGTTCTACTCAAATGAAGGCCTTTAGACTCCAATGTAAACCTCCATGATTCAAGTTTTTCTTGGGCTTTTTCTCTCGTCTTATCCACGAGAAGGATATTATCAGCAAAAAACATACACCAAGGTACATCCTCTTGTAAATGTCCGGTAAGACCAACCTTAACTAAAGCAAAAACATCTGGGCTTAAAACTGATCCCTGATGTAATTCAACAGAAATAGGAAAGTATTTGGTCAATCCTCCTTTAGTTTGAACGCAAGTAACAGCTCTAGTATACATTTCTTTAATATAAGTCGAATCTAAAACATCTACTCTCCTAATTGTAAGTTTTTTCTAAATCAATAAAAATCATATGTAGATCCTCCTTACTCTGTCTGTGCTTCCCCATCAGTCTCCATTGCAGATCTGTCTGACATAAATTTAAATTGAATATGAGAAATCTTTATATCATGTCTTAACCTATGTTTAATTGCCCTCTCCTATAATTTTGAAGTATGACACATCAACTTAATTCATCTATAATCTGCACACTCTTGTGCATGACCTTTAATCTTAAAAATGGAGACCAAATTACTCTTCCTTTACTTCTCTAGTTTCTTTTCAGCTCTTAAGCCAAGAGAATCCTAAGTTTCTTTTCAGCTCTTAAGCCAAGAGAATCCTAAATCTCCTAAATATTTTTACATTTCAATTGAGATATTATCAGATCCTACTTATTTAAAATGCTTGCGTGGATTGTGCACTAAATTTTATTTTGAGCTTTAAAAATTATTGTCTTTTGTTCACTAGCAGTTCTATTATGAAATCCGTGGTGAAAATGCATATGAAGTCATTGTTTAGCATTTAAAATAACATTTATGTGCTTAATTAACCCCAATGTATGTATTTAAGTAGATCATAGAAGATGTATTTGTATCAGGACAAATTTTCATACTTCAAAATTATAGAACATGGTATGATTTTGAGTTCTAATCGAGTTTGAAATCAAAGAGCCTCACTCACATTAATTGATGAATTATTCATTTTTATAAATCCTATATAAATCTCATCTTTTGAAATGACTTGATTAATATAGTCCGATTGATTATTTTGTGTTTTGTAATTTTTTTAATTATTTATTTTTATATTTTTATGTAATTTTAAAGTCCAAACAATCCAAATTTAAGTCATTTTTCATGTCTTCACATTCTAGTTTTTAAAGTTTAATTTTGAAGTTCAAACGTCCAAATGTATGTTATTTTGCAAATCTAAATAGTTCAAAATTTTGAGTCATTTGATAGGCTAAATCACAAAAATTTTTTGCACCCTCCTGCATAGAGCATTCGTGAGAGTGCCTGACCTACGCATCGGTTTATGAGCTGCGCATGATCAGTGACGTGAAACACTGTGGCCATAGAGGTGTTATATAACATATTGCTCTATAAGACACATATAGGCTTTCAATTAACCCACATAAAAGTGATGCAGTGATGTATAATTTCCCCGCCGATTTAAAACAACTTGAATGAGTACTAAGCTTCTCTGCTTTTTATATCTCTTCAATGTGAGGCAGTTGCATCGATCTTAGCAAGGCTAGCAAGTCTGCATTGTATTTTTTTGCTTCTTCACTATATACGCTTCAACAATCATCTTATAAAAGTCTCCAGCAAGCTTCTTTTTATTCCATATTCCACATTACGTCGTCCTTTCTTATTTAAGTTAATAATTTCCATTCCATAACAAGATTCTTTTTTCTTCGGGGCAATTATGTACAGACAACCGAAAACTTGCTATTTACAAATCAACCACTCTGTTTCATCCATTTTTTAAATTCTTAATCAAATTTTAATATTCATGGTAAAATCCCAACACATTTTTTATTTTTCATTTTTCATTTTTCATTTTTATGAAATTCTTAATAATTTGATTGTGGCATGTGTAAATAAGTCAGTGCGGTAGTTTAATAAAATCACATAGATGATTAATGTATAAATATCACTATTTCGGGTGGTATATATGTCATTATCCCTTCCTTTTCTCCATCAAGAGTTGGTTTAATATAATTTCTCTTTCTATCTTCATTTCAAGAGGTTTTTTACAGTTCAGTTCAGCTACAACCTCGGCTCTGGCTCGAGTCACACGAACACGGGGGAAGACAAGCGACGGGGTTTTGTTTCGTAAGATGTATTCGTGACGCCTGAGTTTGGAAAAATATTATGTCCGGACTCCGAATGTAGAGATACGTTCAGAGTCCAATAAAATGTGGATACGTGGCCTCTTAGGACCCACACAATATTTCGGTAAAAACAAACGCACGCGCGGCCCGACCCGACCCTTACCTGAATCTTTATTTTTTAAAAGGTGTCATTTTGGTTTTTGTTTTTTCGCTCCCAGCTGAGTAACTACTGTTCTATTGGTTTTTCTTTTGGGTTTTGATGGATTTCTTGCTGAACGATAGAATGCTGGAGGTCTTGCAGCCATCATTCTCTCTCAACATCAAAGATGAAGTGAGTCTTTAATGATTTTTAGTTTTATGTTAGTTCAGGGTTACGTCTGTGTTGTTTTCTTAATGTTGTGATGTTGTTGTTATTTTTGATAATTTTTGGTTTTTAATTTTTTATTTGGTAAGTTTAGATTGAAATTTGTTTTTACTTTAGTTCTGGTATTATTTTTGGTGTTATCTTATGCATATCTGCTAGGTTATTTGGTGTTATTCTGATGTTATTATGATGTTTCTCTATTTTTGCTTGTGATTTATTATTATTACTGTGATATAATAGTGGTGTTATTCTGGTGTAAATGGTAGTGTTAATGTGGTGTATTTTGGTTGTTTTGTTGTTGTGTTATTTAACTATTTTGTTGTGTTATTATGCCATTATTGTAGTGTTATTGTTAGTTTTAATGTGGTGTAAGGTTTTGTTTTTATTTTATGTTGTTTTGGATGTTACTATCGTGTTTTTTTTAGTTTATTTGGTTTTATCCTCTAATTATTCTCATGTATGCATGTGTGCTAGTTATTTGTAGTGTTATTCTCGTGTTACTATGGTATTAAACTGATGTTATTCTAGTTTGTGCTAGTGATAGTATGTTATTCATGCTTTATAATTGTGTTGTTATTCTGTTGTTGATTATGGTCTTGATGTAGTGTTTTTAGTTGTGTTATTAATTGAGTTATTTGTAGTGTTTTTTGGGTTTTTCTAATCTTTCTAACAATGGACGAAATTTGTGCAAATTTGCAGTCATGTGAACAAACAACTGTTTGCAGTGATCCAATTGCAGAGAAGTTTCTTAGTATCACTGTCCACAATGAGCAAGAAGCTTATGAAAATTATTGTGCATATGCACATCATGAAGGGTTCACTGTTCAGAAGGACCATAACACTTAGTGGTCGAATTTCAAGAAAAAGAAGGCCAAAGATTTTTTTTGCGGAAAAACTCGTTATAGGAAAGAGTCCAACATTATGAATACAGTGAAGTTCAAAAAAGTAGACACGAGGACTGATTGTCCAGCCATAGTTCACTATGTAATTGATCATGAAGACAATTAGACAATAAAGAAATTCATTGAAAATCATAATCATTCTTTGACTGAATGTGGTGATTAGCATTTTCTTCATTCTAGCAGAAGGATAAGTGAGTTAAATGCAATTATGCTAAGATCAATGACAGGATCAGAGATCGGAGCAATGAATGCATATAACTTCATTGCTACAGATGTTGAGAAAGTGAAGAATTTGGAATGCACGAAGAGAGATGCGTTCAATTTCATTCAAAGAGAAAGAAAAACAAAATTGAAGATGTCAATTCTCTAATATAATTATTCATGGAGAGGCAAACTGACGATAGTATGTTTGTCTGGAATTTCCAAACTGATGAGTATGGTAGATTAACAATTTTTTTTTTGAGTGATAGGTTCTCCATGCTAGATTATGACTGTTTTGGGTTGTAATAATTTTCGATACAAGCTATGGATTAAATAAGTATAACTTATGCTGCGCTCCGTTTGTGGGGCTTAATTACCACTAACAAAACGTCATGTTTAGGGTTAGCTTCTTGTCCGAGGAGACTATTGATTTGTTTAGATGGCCATTCAAAGCTTCTATTCGAATAATGAGTGACAAACATTCAATAAATATTTTCACTGATTAGGACCAATTGATGGCGAGAGTCATTAAAAAATGTCTCTCACAAATACGACACAAATTATGCCAATGACATATCTACAAAAGATTTTTTTCAAAAATGCATTGTGGAGTTTATATCAAGAGCGTCATCGATCTTTTTTATAAATTCATGAGTATGCGTTATTTTAATGAACATTTCAAAAAAACTTGTTCCTTAATGATTGAAATGAATAACCTACACAGTAACGTGTGGTTGCATGATATGTATAAATCATACACAAATGGTTCGCTGCCTTTAATAAATAAATATTTGGAATGAGAATCTTATCAATTCAAAGAATTGAGTCTACAAATAAATGTCATGGTGTTTCGAAGCCCACAAAATCTCTCATAGATTGTTTTATCAGTCTTGAAAATATAATGAAATTATGTTGCCAGAACGAAAATGACATAAATTTCAAATGTGATCAATCTTCACTACGCCAACAGCTAAAGTCAACCTAGTGCTGAGGCAAGCTTCCTCATTTTATACGAGGAAGCTTTACTCAATGTTCGAGCAATAGTTACTGAATGAGTTATGTGGACTTAACGTTGAATTCTCTTTGGATAGTGGGTCAGATTATTATATATGAAATTTGGATAATGATTGAACATCCAATGCATGGACTGTGAATTTTGACAAAGTTAATTCCGATCTCACTTGCGGTTGCAGGATGTTTGAAATGAAGGGATTGTTGTGTTCTCCGCCCTACATGTTTTTAATGTGGTTAAAATAAATCTGATTCCTGATAAATATTTGTTATTGCAATGGTCTACTTATGCGAAAAGGGACATCTATAACAAATTTGGATACAAACATCTAAAGTAGTCCTAAATGATGGTTAGTTCTTCAAGTGGCCTCCTATTCCATTCACAGTATCAGAAGTTTGCGTACCAACTCATCAATAAAGCACAAGGAGAAAAATTTACCGAGTAGATGTTCCGGGAAACATTTAAAAAGCTATCTGTAGATCTTGATGAAGCTAAAGCTGAAAGAATACCACAAGTTAAGAAAAAAATAAAAAAGAAAAAAATAGTTAAATATAGATTGCAATGTCAATGCCCAACAAAGATGAGGCTAAAAAGAATATCTACGTCTAGGCGGAAAAGTTATTGGGAGAAAAATAATAAATCAAAAAGTAAATATCTCATCATTCAAAAAACTGCTTTAATCTATGTATTATTCCCTTTCTCTAACCATAAGCATTGCGTACAAGAAAAGATCAAGAAACATAAAAAAGTTGGGAACTTGATATTCCATCCGAGACAATTTTGCCTGACTGTCTAAGCCAGGTATATAACTGAAATCCAAAATTCATTTCATTTGAGCTTTTTGTTTAATCTATTTTTCTAATACTTGTTTTCTTTACAATATAACAAGAATATTATGCATTGCAAATACAACTCAAATATACACCGGACTGTTGATGAATTCTATAAGTGAGTTCTAATTTATTATGATTCATTGTAAGTATTAGTTTTATTTGTTGACAGGTTTATCATGTTTGCATGATTATTATTATTATTTTTTTGACTAAGATGATTCCGTTAAAAAGTTAATTTGTTTTTATTATTTGATTATTGTGTTGTTTGTGTTACAACTTCAATAATTCAACAACTACATCTAAAGAACACTCCAAATATCGACACATTCATTCCCGAACTAACGATTAATTAGCATATCCTCCAGTCCAACACAGTCCAATATTACTTTTCCTCTATTAAGGATGAGATCATGTCTGCATCGTTAACAAAGAATGTTATGATTTAAGATCACACGACTTCTAAACATTATTATGTTTTTGAATATTTACTTACACCGTAGGTAGCTGGCAATACACCTATTTATTACATCCTGCATTGTAAGTGGAATTATTGATCTAACTGAATAATCAATCACTAGGGCCGCAGAACGAGGTTACAAAAGAATTCAATACTCGTAACATATCAATGAAATTTAAAGATATGATTAAGAGTAGAAATAACTTATTATTAGTACCACTAGCGTGTTATCGTATGGATGGGAGCTCAGTTCGCCACTTCTATGTCTTCTTGATTGAGCTTTTCTTTATCGTTTGTAATTATTAGTGCTTGTTGCCCCTCTTGGGTTTCACTGTCAACAAGACTATTTGCATATTTTATTATTCCAGCAGAACTATGTACAACTTCTATTATTGTTGGCTCTCAAATAGGACCATGTAAACTTAATGTTTGCTCTCCAAAAGGATTGTTTACAGTTGAAGTGTTGAAGGGATATACAAAGGACGAGGAGCAAGGAGCCTTCAAAATAACATAACTTTGACAAAATTAATGTCATCTTAGAAGATGAGGATGACAATAGAAATAACTGTTTACTATATGGGCAAGTGACTTCAGAACACCCTTCATTGATCATTCAAACTATTCAGAATCTTCCTGAAGTGTCGTATCGCCTGTGCATATATTATCTTCAACATCTTTTATTCTTTCCGGTGACTCTATTATCAGATAATCTCCATTTGTAGTATATACACTCATATTCTCTTTATCTACTGTGTGCCTTTATCAATTATATTCTCTGTATCAATGTCCAAGACATCTCCCAAATGATGTTGCTCAACAACATCAGTTTTTCTATTTCTTCTTTTTAATTGGTATGTAAACTTAGGTGAACCCTGTTCTTTCCTTCTCTTGGTGGACTTAATACTTCGAACAAAGAATTTGTGTGTTTTCGTTATCTTTATTTCAATCTTTTTATCTACTTTGGTTCTTTCAAATCTTTCAACCATAGGTGTTAGGTTGTTTAATGTCTCGCCTACGTAAGACATCTGTTTATTCATTGTATTCATAGATTGTTGTAAAGCAAAACTCATCTTTTCTTGAGCTTTCAATAGCTCGATTATTAATCCAAATTTTTTATTACTTGCTGTATATGTGGCTTCCGGGGTGAGTTCGCCGGAAACAATCGGTCTCATGCTATGGGATAGGGTTGAAGATAGTCCGACAACAGTTTCATGAAGTGGGAGCATCCTGACAGGACTCGGTAGTCCCTGTTCCGGGCTGGAGAGTAAATGTTGCTCATCATCTTTCAAATTCATGAAAGAATAATAAACCTACAATCCAATTCAAAATGTCTATAATCAATTTAGAATAGCAATGAAATAAATGACTAACTAAAACATTAAAAAGTATATTGAAGTAAATGTTTAAAATTTGCATGATCAATGTTTTTAAATGCTTTGTGAATCTCTATTTTTGTCCAACCAGGATTTGTTGGCCACCTCAGCATGTGAGGTCTGACCTTGGGTGCATCAGGAGTAAACACAGAGTTATGCTTGTAAAACCATAGTTGTGATTAAGTCAAATAAAAAACAGATATGTCAAAATAAATACAATTAGAAATAACATCAGAATGCATGATATTTATTGTATAGTACATATACTTACCGTTAAAACAAAAATAAATTCTTGGATGTATAAAGTGACGTATTGTGTCTTAATTTAACGGCGACGATGTTCACTTGATCAATGATAAAGTCACAGATGACATCAGACCAATTATAAGAAGAAAATGACTGTACATTTTCACCAAAAGAAAGAAGTCTCGCGGGACACTAAAATTGCTCGAGGGAAAAAATAAATTCATTAGTAAAAACTTCAAATATAAGTCCTTAAAGGGAATAAAATATCCTTCTACAGAAAATTTGATCAGTTGGTTCTTTATTTGTCCGGTATTCACACCAGTCGAGGGAGTTTTCTTCCAAATAACTATCTCCCATTTGTTAGACATATATAATATTAACGTCAAATGGTCAGAGTGCAATTTAACTTCTTTCACACCCATTTTGAGCACCCTCTAATTTAGGANTGATTATCTTGCTAGATCATTAATTCCAGTTGCAATGCAGGATGTAATAGATAAGTGTATTGCCAGCTACCTCGGGGTGTAAGTAAATGTTCAAAAATATTATAATGTTTAGAAGCCGTGCTGATATTAAATTGTAACAAAAATTCTTTGTTAACGATGCATACATGATCTCATCCTTAATAAGAGAAAAGCAGTATTGGATCGTGCTGGATTGGAGGATATATTAATGGAGCGTTGGTTCGAGAACGAACATGTTGATGTTTGGAGTATTTTTCAGATGTAGTTGTTGAATTATTAAATTTGTAACACAAACAACACAATAACAAAAAAATAACAACAAATTGACACTTTAACGGAATCATCCAACTAGTCAAAAGGGTAAAAATAATAATCATGCAAACATGATAAGTGTGTCAAAAAATAAAACTAATAATTACAATGAATCATAATAAATTAGAGCTCACTTATAGAATCCATCAACAGTCCGGTGTATGTTTGAGTTGATATTTGCAACGCATAATTTTCCTGTCATATTGTAAACAAAACAAGTTTTAGAATAACCCAATTAATAACACAACCAAAAACACCACATCAAGACCATAATCAACAACAAAACAACAACACAATTATAAAGCAGAAATAACACAATATCACTAGGACAAACCAAATAACACCAGTATAATACCATAGTAACACGAGAATAACACCACAAATAACTAGCTCACATGCATACATGAGAATATTTCGAGGATAAAACCAAATAAACTAAAAAAATACAACAATAACATCCAAAAAACAAACAATAAAAACAAAACAGTACACAAGAAAAACAAAACAATACTATTATATTAAGACTAACAATAATATCATAATAATACAACAAAATAGTTAAATAATACAACAATAAAAAAACCAAAATACACCACATTAACACTACCATTTACACCAGAATAACTACTATTATGTCACATTAGCAATACTAAATTATAAGAAAAAAATAGAGTAACACCAGAATCACACCCNTATATTAGTAATATACTAATATAGATATTATATATTTATATAATATAAATTACATAATTAATATACTATATTGTTTATATATATTAATACTGATGTCAAACTGGCTCGTCGTTCGCGAACAACTCATGTTCGGTTCGTGTTCGACTCGTTCGTTAAGAAACGAACACGAACAGTGATTTCACGAACAATTTCAAACACGAGCTTATTCGAAACAAACTAAATTTTAAACGAACCGAACACGAACACAAGCTCTGTTCGTTCGTGTTCGGTTCGTTTACACCCCTACTCTAATTATCCCAACATCTCAAAGTGTGTAATGTCAGCACATTGTCCTGTGGATATGGAGTCATTCCAAAAAATGAAAGACATTCATTTCTTTAAAAGAATTTATTGTCTCATCTGAAACAAGATGTATGACAGTATCCAAAACACCCATTACTGCAGAAGAACGACATCTACAGTTGATTGTCCTTGCGTTAAAATGGAAATGAATGAAAATAAAAGCACCATAATATCACAACAGGAAAGAAAAATATGTGTTATGAACACAATAACAACCAATAACACCAGAGTAGCACCACAGTACTACCACTGTGTTATTTTGCTTGTTAATGAGTTTAAACACATAACACCATGAAAGACATTACTAACACCCAAAATCAAAGCAATATAACACATACAACTTTCAAACACAACATGAAAGGAAAATAAGTGTTATGAACTCAATAACACCCAATTACACAAGAATAACACTTCAACAACTACCATTGTGTAATTCAGTACCATAAAAGACATTAGTAACACTCAAAATTAAAGCAATGCAGTATTATGCCCGAACTCCTAACTGATGTCTTATATGGTATCGAATTACACAGTGGTAGTTGGTGAATGTTATTTTTGTGTAATTGAGTGTTATTGAGTTCATAACACCTATTTTTCTTTCCTGTTGTGTTTGAAAGTTGTATATGTGTTATATTGCTTTAATTTTGGGTGTTACTCATGTTTTTTGTGGTATTAGATGTGTTTAAACTCATTAATATTTGGCTAACACAGTAGTAGTACTGTGGTGATATTTTAGTGTTATTGGTTATTGCATTCATAACACCTATTTTTTCTTTTTTGTTGTGGTATTCTGGCGCTCTTATTTTCATTCTCTTCTTTTGTAGATTTTTGAACATAAGGATATTCAACTGTAAATGTCGTTCTTCTTCTGTAGTAAATGGTGCTTTGAATACCGTCAGACATTTTGTTTCAGAGGAGACAATGAATTCTTTGAAAGAAATGTGTCTTCCATTTATTTGATATGTCTCCATATCCATGGGACAATGTGTTGACATTTACACATTTTGAGATGTTGGGATAATTAAAGGAGGTTCAGAATGGGTGAAAAAGAAGTTAAATTACATTCTAACCACTTGACGTTCTTCTGCAGTAAAGGGTGCTTTGGATACCGTCAAACACCTTGTTTTAGAGGAGACAATGGATTCTTTGAAAGAAATGAATGTCTTCCATTTTTCTGATATGCCTCCATATCCACAGGACAATGTGTTGACATTACACATTTTGTGATGTTGGGATGATGAAAGGAGAGTTCAAAATGGGTGGAAAAGAAGTTAAATTGCACCCTGACCACTTGACGTTGATATTACGTATGCCTAACAAATGGGAGGTAGTTATTTGGAAGAAAACCCCTCGTCTTGTGTGGATGCCAGACAAACAAGGGATCAACTGACCAAGTTTTTTGTAAGAGGATCTTCCATTCCCTTTGAGGAGTTATGCTTGAAGTTTTTACTAATGAATTTATTTTTTCCCTCGAGCAATTTTAGTGTGCCCGCAAGACCTTTTTTTTTTGGTGAAAATGTATTGTTATTTTCTTCTTATAGTTGGTTCGCTGTCATCTGTGACTTTATCATTGATCAAGTGAGCATCATCACTGTTAAATTAAGATGCAATCAGTCAGTGGGATACATCGAGGGATTTGTTTTTATTTTAACGGTAAGTATATATTGTATACAATAAATATTATGTATTCTGATATTATTTCTAGTTGAATTTGTTTGGACATACCTGTTTCTTATTTGACTAATTTTCAACTATGGTTTTAAGAGCACACCTTTGTGTTTACTTTTGATGCAACCTAGGCCAGACCTTGCATACTGAAGTGACCAACAAATCCGAGGTGGACAACAATAGAGATTCACGAAGCGTTTAAAAAACTTGATTATGCAAAGTTTAAACATTTACTTCATTATAATTTTTAATGTTTTAGTCAGTCATTCATTTCACTGTTATTTTGAATTGATTATGGAAATTTTGAATTGCAATGTAGGTTTATAATTCTTTCTTGGATTTGAAAGAAGTTGAGCAAAATTTGCTCTCCAACTTGGAACAGGGACTACCGAGTTCTGTCAGGGTGCTCCCACGTCATGAAACTGCTGCCAGACCATTTTCACCCCTATCCCATTGTGTGGGATCGATTGTTTCTAGCGAACTTACCCTGAAAGCCACATATACAACAAATAATAAAGAATTTGAATTAATAATGGTGCTATTGAAAGCTCAGGAAAAGACAAGTTTTGATTTATAAGAATCTATGAATATAATGAATAAACAGATGTTTTATGTAAGCGATATATTAAACGACTTAACAAATATGGTTGAAAGATTAGAAAGAACCAAAACAAATAAAGAGGTTGAAATACAGACAACGGGAAAATACAAATCCTCTGTATGAAGTGTTAAGTCTACCCAGAGGAGGAAGGAAGTAGGTTCACCTAAATTTATATACCAATTAAAAAGAAAGAAAAAAATTGATATTGTTGAGCAACATTATTTGGGAGATGTCCCAGACATTGATATAGAGAATATTATTGATAAAAAGAATATAGTAAATAAAGAGAATATAGGTGTTCATACTATCAGATGGAGATGATCAGATAATAGAGTCGCCGAAAAGAATAAAAGATGTTGAAGACAATGTATTCACGAGCGATGCGACACTTCAGGAAGATTCTAAAGAGGTTGAATGATCAGTTAAGGGTGTTCTAGAGTCACTCACCCATCTAGTAAACAACTATTTCTATTGTCATCCCCATATTCTAATATGACATTAATTTTGTCAAAGTTATATTATTTTGTAGGCTCTTCGAGCATCGTCTTTTGTAGATCCCTCCAACACGTAAGCTGTAAACAACTCTTTTGGAGAGCAAGAATTAATAGAAGTTGTATATAGTCCTGTTGGAGAGCCAACAATAATAGAAGCTGTACATAGTTTTGCTGGAATAATAAAAGATGCACAATCCTGTTGACAATGAAGCCTAAGAGGGGCAACAAACACTAATAATTGTAGACGATAAAGAAGAGTCCAATCAAGAAAACATAGATGTGGCGAGCCAGATCTCCCATCCAAACAATTATGCACTAGTAGTATCAATAATTAGTCATTTCTGCTCTTAATCATATCTTTAAATTTTATATGTTACGGGTATTGAAGTCTTTTGTAGCATCGTACTGCGGCCTCAGTGATTGATTATCTGCTTGATCATTAATTCCAGTTGCAATGCAGGATGTAATAATAAGTATATTGCCAGCTACCCTAGGGTGTAAGTAAATATTCAAAAATATTATAATGCTTAGAAGTCGTGTTGATGTTAAATTATAACAAATATTCTTTGTTAACGATGCATACATGATCTCATCCTTAATAAGAAGAAAGTAGTACTGGACCGTGCTGGATTGGAGGATATACTAATGAACCGTTGGTTCGGGAACGAACATGTCGATGTTTGGAGTGTTTTTCAGATGTAGTTGCCGAATTATTGAAGTTGTAACACAAACGACACAATAACCAAAAAATAACAACAAATTGACACTTTAGTGAAATCGTCCAACTATTCAAAAGAATAAAAATAATAATCATGCAAATATGATAAGTCTGTCAACAAATAAAACTAACAATTACAATGAATCATAATAAATTAGAGCTCACTTATAGAATCCATCAACAGTTCGGTGCATGTTTGAGTTGATATTTGCAACGCATAATATCCCAGTTATATTGTAAACAAAACAAGTTTTAGAAAAACAGTTTAAACAAAAAGCTCAAATGGAATGAATTTTGGATTTCCTCCGATGGAATATTAGGTTCCCAGCTTTTTGATGTTTTTTTATCTTTTCTTGTGCGAAATGCTTATGGTTAGAGAAATGAAATAATAGATAGATCAAAGTAGTTTTTTGATTATTGAGATATTTACTTTTGGATTTCTTATTTTTCTCCCAATAACCTTTCAACCGAAATGTAGATATTCCTTTCGGCCTCATCTTTGTTGGGTCATTGACATTGCAATATATATGTGACTGTTTTTTTTTCTTCATATTTTTCTTAACTTGAGGTATTTTTCTAGCTTTTGTTTCATCAAAGTCTACATATAGCTTTTTAATAGTTTTTCAGAGCATCTATTCGGTAAATTATTCTCCTTGTGCTTTATTGATGAGTTGGTACGCAAACTTCTGATTCTGTGAATGACATAGGAGGCCACTAGAAGAACCATCCATCATTTAGGATTTCCTTAGATATTTGTATCCAAACCTATTATAGATGCCTCTTTTAGCATGAGTATGCCATCGCAATAACAAATATTTGTCGGGAATCAGATTTATTTTAACCACACTAAGAACTTGTAGTGCGTAAGAACACAACAATCCCTTCATTTCAAACATCTTGCAACTGCTAGTGGTCTCAGAATTAGCTTTGTCAAAATTCATAATCCATGCCTCGGATGTCCCATCGTTATCCAAATTCTGTATATAATATTTTGACCCACAATTCAAGGAGAATTCAAGGGTAAATTCACATAACCCATTGAGTAACTCTTGCTCGAACATCGAGTAAAGTTTTTTCGTTTAAAATGAGGAAGCTTGCCTCAACACTGGGTTGACTTTAGTCATCGACGCAGTGACATATTGATCACATTTGAAATCTACATCCTTTTCGTTTCAACACCATGATTTCATTATATTTTCAATACTGATAACAATCTGTGAGAGTGCTTGTGGGCTTCGAAACATCGTAGTATTTATTTGTGGACTCACTTCTTTGAGTTGATAAGATTCTCATTTCAAATATTTCTTTATTGAAGGCAGTGGACCATTTGTGTCTGATTTTATACATATCATGCAACCACATGTTGCTGTGTAGGTTACCCATTTCAATCATTAATGATCAAGTTTTTTTGAAATTCTCATCAGAATCACTTTTACTCTTGCATTTATAAGAAAGATCGATGAAGCTTTTGATACAAACTCCACAATGCATTTTTGAAAAAAAAATCTTTTGTAGATATGCCATTGACATAATCTGTGCGGTGTTTGTGAGAGACATTTTTTAATGACTCTTGTCATCACTTGGTCCTGATCGGTGAAAATATTTATTGGATGTTTGTCACTCATTATTCGAATAGAAGCTTTGAATAACCATATAAACGAATCAATCGTCCCTTCGGACAAAAAGCCAGCCCCAAACAGGACGTTTTGTCAGTGATAATTAACCCCCACAAAAGGAGCGCAACATAAGTTATATTTATTTAATCTATAGCTTATATCGAAAATTATTACTTCCCAAAACAGTTATATAATCTAGCATGGATAACTTATCACTAAAAAAAAATCTTGTTAATCTATCATACTCATCGGTTTGGATATCCCAGCCGAACATGCTATCGTCGGCTTGCCTCTCCATGAACAATTGTATTAGAGAATTAACATCTCTTTGTTCAATTTTTTGTTTTCTTTCTCTTTGAATGAAATTGAATGCATATCTCTTCGTGCATTCCAAATTCTTCACTTCCAAAACCTCTGTAGCAATGAAGTTATATGCATCTGTTGCCCATATCCCTAATTCTGTCATTAATCTTAGCACATCTGCATTTAACTCACTTATTCTTCTGCTGGAACGAAGAAAATGCTCATCACCACATTCAGCTAAAGGATGATTATGATTTTTCAATGAATTTTTTTACTGTCTACTTGCTTTCAAGATCAACTGCATAGCGAATCATGACTTGACAGTCAGTCCTCGTGTCTATTTTTTTGAACTTCACTGTATTCATAATGTTGGACTTGTTCTTGTGACCAGCTTTTTCGCAAAGGAAATCTTTGGTCTCATTTTATTGGAATTCAACCAATAACTACTATGGTCCTTCTGAACAGTGAATCCTACATGATGTGTATAGGCATAATAGTTTTCATGATCTTCTTGTTTATTGTAGACAGTGGTGCTAATAAAATTTTCTGCAATTGGATTACTGCAAACAGTTGTTTGCTCACACGACTGCAAATTTGCACAAATTTAATCCATTATTATAAAGATGAGAAAACCCCAAAAAACATTACAAATAACCCAATTAATAACACAACAAAAAACACCACATCAAAATCATAATCAACAACAAAACAACACAATTATAAAGCAGAAATAACATAATATCACTAGCACAAACCAAAATAACACCAATATAATACCATAGTAGCACGAGAATAACACCACAAATAACTAGCACACATGCATACATGAGAATATTTCGAGGATAAAACCAAATAAACTAAAAAAAAATACGATAATAATATCCGAAAAACAAACAATAAAAACAAAACAGTACACAAGAAAAATAAAACAGTACGATCATATTAAGACTAACAGTAATATCATAATAACACAACAAATTAGTTAAATAACACAACAAAAAAACCAAAATACATCACATTAACACTACCATTTACACCAGAATAACATTACTATTATGTCACATTAACAATACTAAATCATAAGCAAAAAACAGAGTAACACCAGAATCACACTAGAATAACAACAAAATAACACCAAAAAATCTAACTGGTATGCATAAAAATAACACTAGACTGATACCATAAACAAAAAGATAACACCAAAAAACAACACCAGAACTAAAGTAAAAACTAACTTCAATCTAAACATACCAAATAAAAAATAAAAAACCAAAAAATATTAAAATAACACTAACATAACATCAAGAAAACAATACGGACGTAACCCTGAACTAACATAAAACTAAAAATCATTATATACTTGCTTAATCTTCAATGTTAGTGAGAATGATGGCTGCAAAACCTCCAACATTTCGTCGTTCAGCAAGAAGTCCATTGAAACCTTAAAAAAAACCAATAGAACAATAGCTATTTAGCTGGGCGCGGGAAAACAAAAGCCAGAATGACACCTTTTAAGAATAAAGATTCGGGTTAGGGTCGAGCCGAGCCGCACGCGCGTTTTTCTTTTATCGGAATTCTGTGGGTCCCAGAAGGCCACGTGTCAGCATTTAATTGAACTTCGAATGTATCTCTACGTTCGGAGTCTGGACGTAATATTTTTCCGCCTTTCGGACCGAAAAGAGGAATTTGTTTTCTTGGTTTACCTTTCAATAAAAGTAACTCCCTGGGAGTAGTTATACCTGATTCGGACAAAGAGCCGGAGCTGGAAAGTGTGGGAATAGTTATCAACTGGACAAGTGTGTACTCGGCGGGAGTGAGTAAAAATTTTAATTTAATTAATTATTTCTCATTATTTTATTTTATTTTATTGTAAGGGTCACTAAAGCATAGCTTTAAGGGTTGAGCAACTCCTTCCCTGCTTGTGAGGATGGCTCGTTGCGCTTAAGAAAAGTGAGCAGTTGCATGCAGGATTTTGGGGGTGAAGGAAGATTCTTCTTTTTTGCCTTCCAGAATACTTCATTGCAGTTTGGAGAAGGTTCAAGTAGCTCACGTGTGGGACTTTGGGCGGAAGGGGAGATGCTTTGTCGCAGATTGGAGAAGGGCTGGGGATGAACGATAAACGAAGTGTTGCAGGAGTTATATTTTAGAATGTACAGAAATTCAGGTGTCATTTGTAAATAAAATGAATTAGGTGTGAGGTATGTAAACATTAATATTATAAGTGCTATGTGTGTAAATCCCCCAAATTTTAAAAGTTAGATTCTATTCGAGCTCCGCTCAAGCTCAATAAAAAGTTTAACGGATGAGCTTAAATAATATTGCACTCATGCTTGATTCAATTGCAGACCTATTAGTGATTTTGGCTCTTAATCTGATAGCTTAACAGGATAGACCTCTCACTGGCTCAAGCTTCCTTTTGATGTTATTCACTTGTTCACCCCTTTCTATATGTTTTCAAGTGTGTATGTTTCCATAATTTTGTTGATGTTTAGCTGTATAGCTTTATGTAAATCATCTTCATCCAGCCATTATTGTACTCATATTGGATGATTCTAGTGCTATCTTTCCATTAGGGTTCTTTCGTGATGAAACCTTTACGCCATTTGTGACCTCCTTTTTTTTGTACATCTAGAAGCATTTGCTATTTCACATGATAAATAAACAGCACTACGGCTTGACTTGCTAATATCGTANTGGTACAGCTAGAACCATTTGCTATTTCACATGATAAATAAACAGCACTACAGCTTGACTTGCTAATATCGTTGTCACATTATTTAAGCAGCTTGGAGTGACATGGCGTGGCTTGGGATGGAGCGTATTTGGCAAAACGTGGTGCAGGCAGGCAGATGTGGGCGGAAGATGTCGAATTGGGGTGGAGGTGGAGTGGTCAAGGTGGATCTTGGTGGAGGCGACAGTATATTGGTGATTGCCAGAACGAATGGTTTCAAATTTGGGATATAGAGATTTTGTGAGATGAGGATGTGCTGTGAATCAACCGAACTTGGAGATTTCGTAGATGGAGTTGGTTCGAAGCAGATTTGGCATGGGGGATGTGGAGTGCGGAGAGGGACAAAATTCAATGAAGACAGTTGAAGTCGATAACAATTTTGGTTCTCCACATAATCATTTAAGGCGATGCGGAGTCTGGCTCAGCCTGTCATTTCTTGACTTAGACGGGTTAGAGATGGTGGGATTCAAGATGATGGGAGTCGATACGTCACCTAAACAGTGGCCAGGCTCAATGTAAACACCATTGTTGCAACCTAAATAAAAAAACTGCCTCAAAATAGAGAAAATATTGCATTGAGGGGCCGTTTGGGGAGGATTAAATTTGTGGATGGCGTTTTCAAAGTGTCATTGTTTCGTTTGGTAATTGCGTCCCTGTCATGTTTCACGAAACGGCGTTTTGGATTGTTAATAAATGTGTCCGCGAAAACTACCCCGCATCCCGCATTCGTTCGCTCACGTTTTTCTGTTGCCCTCTCTTCCCCTCTGCCCTCGACTTGAGCCCTAGAGTTGATCTCCCTCGCTCTCGCATCCCTTGCTTTTGCCTCTCTCCAATAGCATCGTTCACTCTCGATAATCTCTATCCCTCTCACACATATGGTCTATTTGTCCTCTCCCTCCCCTTTACAATGTGTGGTTATTCTTGTGGTAATATCGCTTTCTCCATGCGATTTTGGCTTTATCCGTGCGATTTGTTTTTACTAGATAAATGAATGAAATCGGGATGTTTTTATTGAGATTTATTTTTGCTAGGCTTTTTTTGTTTTACTGAGATTTGTTTTTACTGGAATGAAATTGGGATGCTTTTACTGTGCTTTCTCTGTGCGATTTGTTTTATGGAGAATTTGATGAATGGATGAAATTGGGATGTTATGGGAGTGTGGTTGCCTGTGATGGAAGTGTGGATGCTCTTTTTACTTGTGATGGAAGTGTGGTTGCTTTATGGCAGTGTGTTTGCAATTAAATAAGGCTAGTTTGCTGCGAAAATGGAATTTTGTTGCAATGATAATGTACCACATCACATTCCCTTCATCTACAACTTTGCATTCGACTTCGAGTAATTTAATTTTATTTTGTTAGATCATGCTTCATGTTCGAGTTGAAGGGTGCCTTTTGTAAATAGAAATTTCTAGACTATACTTGAATCTATAACTCAGATTCAAGAAGCCTCATTTACAATACTTTTTTCGTTTCTTTGTGGATCTTCCAACTTGAATTGCGGATTCATGTTTAAAAACTATTTGTATTTTTTCTCCTCATTTACTTAACATTGTGGAGTCTGTTTGGAACTGCCATGGCAATGGGGTCCTTTATTTGCTTTATGCAATCAGCTATCTAATGTTCAGATTGCTCTTAAGAGGCGGAAAAGCTATTCTTGAAATCTTCTTTCTGTTTCTATTTCTGAGCTTAAAAGTCAGCAAGAAGAAATCTTGATTCAATTGGAAAATCAACCTTTGAATCAAGATTTCTTTGACAAAGCCTCTTCCATTGAATCTCAACTTCTTAATGTCCCCTATTCTGAATATATTTAGGGTCAAGCAAAGTGCCAAATGTGCTTGGCTATGTGAAGGGGAGGATGATGTCAAGTTTGTATAGCAAAAGACTGAAAGTAGAAGTAATGATGAGTTCTTTGTTTGGTTTTAATTCTAAAAGCTCCATGAGAAAATTCTTCTCTAAAATTGACCTGAAGAAGGCTTTTGATAGAGTAACTTGGCTTTCCTTTATTACAAATTGGAAAAATTAGGGTTTCCACATGAGTTCATTGGCTGGTTTGAAAGATCCGTGCTTATAAAATGTGAAATGAGGGATCCTTTCATTCTAAATATGGGCTTAGACAGTTTGCCTACTATCTCCTTAGACAGGTTGGGTTGTTCGTTATTTTTTTTTTTCGACCTGTTAGTCTTTGTGGGTTTCACTGTTGGTAGCTAATGTTATAATTGCCCATTCTTTGTTAGTATTTGCTAGCTGGATTTTGTGGCCAGTGCAGCTTAAAAATTTGTGAAAAAGATTTATAGAACTAGTAATTTCTCAGTGTGTCTCATCTCTTTCTTGTTGGGTGTTGTTGCTGGTGCTTGGGTGTTGGTGTTGGTGGCTGGACCTGTGTGTGTATGTCTCCTCTCTCTAATGTTGGGTGTTGTTGTTGATGCTTGGGTGTTGTTGTTGATGCTTGGGTGTTGTTGCTGGTGCTTGGGTGTTGCTGTTGGCGGCTGAATCTTGGTGTGTGCGTCTCCTCTCTCTACTGTTGGGTATAGTTGTTGGTGCTTGGGTGTTGGTGGTATTAGTTAGACCTCAGTGTGTGGGCCTTTCTCTACTGTTGGGTGTTTTTCCATTTTTTTAATCTCGTGTTTTCATGATTTATTTTTTGTTTTTTTGTTGGTTTTGGTCTTTATTTTTCTNGTTGCTGGTGCTTGGGTGTTGCTGTTGGCGGCTGAATCTTGGTGTGTGCGTCTCCTCTCTCTACTGTTGGGTGTAGTTGTTGGTGGTATTGGTTGGACCTCAGTGTGTGGGCCTTTCTCTACTGTTGGGTGTTTTTCCATTTTTTTTATCTCGTGTTTTCATGATTTATTTTTTGTTTTTTTGTTGGTTTTGGTCTTTATTTTTCGTGGCGTTTTTTTTTTCATGTTCTTTATTTTACTTTCATTATCATTTTGTTTCATTATCCATTTATATTATTAGTTCCATTATGGTTAAGACCAAAGAAGTGGCTTTGTCAGCAATGTGGGACAATGAAGTAACAAACATATTCTGGGACCTCTGTATTAAGGAGATTGAGCTTGGAAATTAATCCACCGCCCACTTTAACATAAAAGGGTGATAAAATATTTCAAAAAGGTTCCAAGAAATGACTGGAAAGGAGTTTGATAGGTTAAAATTCAAGAACAAGTGAGGCCAATTAAAAAAGGATTGAAAGCTATGGAAGGAACTGAAACGAGGATCCACAGGTGTTGAGATTCTATCAGGCGGACCATTGATGATTCAGAGTGGTGGAATTAGAAGTTACAAACAATAAGCATACCCTCCCCCAAATGCTTGTATTTCCTTTTGTTATACATGTTCTTCCGTTTTAAGTAATATGCTTCCTTGAACGTTGCAGATAGTGTCAGTCACAAAGAAATTCAAGGTGAGTGGAATTGAGTCGAACCTGGAAGAGAAGTTGGACCTCATGTTTACGAGGGTTCTCGCGGTGGGCATGCATGCGTTCAACCTAAGCGAGCAGGGGTTTGCAGACATACCAGATGATATGGCAGCTGAGCAGGTTATTGGGTCAGACGAAGGCCTGAGCATAAACTTGAGGGAGCTCGAGTCCGCAGGCCAATGAAAGCTGAGAAAAGGAAAAATGAAAAAGACGCTTTCATCAGAAGTTCAATAAATAAGCTGATAGAAGTTTGTGCAGCTCGATCTTGTACTTCAAATGACACCACCATAGATGACTTTCTTCGAGTTTTAGATTCACATCCTGAACTTTTGGCTGATTCAACATTCTATCTAAACTTTGTTAAGTTACTTAAGGACTCAACCCACAAAATATTCATGAAGCTGCGCTTTGAGCTTTATGTCCAAAACTTACGTTTGTCTATGAAAAAATGGCTCTGTGATAACACTGTTTGATGACACTGTTATTTCTAATATGGAACAGTTACTATTAATTTTTTTATATTTTTTTCATAAAGTTATATCACCACAGACAGATATTCTTGAACCTTAACAAAAATCTTTTACAGAATGGATTGACAGTGACTTCGCTCGAATAGAATTGCNAACTAAAGTGGCATTTACAAGCATACCATACATATCTAAAACCAAAACTTTCATATATACATGCTTTGCTCAAATCAAAATATGCATTTTTATGCATAGATTTGTTAGCTTAAAAGTGATATACATGTAAATGTCAAACTTTAGATGACATATATGTAAATGCAAGTATAAAGATAGTGTGCAACCCTGCCAGCCCTGCCAACCCACATGTAAATGTCAAGCTTATGTGGTATGCAAGTAAACTTTCCAAAAAAAGAACCATTGTTGCCTTCCCAGCTTTGAGAGAGAATGACCCATCCAAGTAACTCAAAAGCAACAATAAAGATAGTGTGCAGCCCTGCCAGCCCACTGATTCAAAAAGTAGACATGATTGATACTACTAGACTAACAGATTTTCCAGCATTATTATTTAGGCATTACAAATGCATAGAATCGTAGAAATTATGGTTCAACTAGAAAACATGATAAAAAACAGCTCAGCATAAAGTTATAGTTCAACTAATGGACATAAAATGACATAAAATGCTAATAATATGGGACAGCAATTCAGCAAACATCATTTCTTCCTTCCCCTCTATTTACTCGGGTAAAGTCACTTCAAGTTGTTCCTCTTCCATTAATTCTTGCTGGTAGGAAAGATATATCAATATTAGTTTTAAGATGAAAAAGTACATATACCATAGAAGCTAATTATTGAGAGAGTTACCATAGGTGTTTTCAAATGAGTCGTGGAAGATTTAATCCAACTAGACGAGCATATTAATGCACTCACTGTTTTTGACGAGAGTGAACTTCTGTAGTCATTTAACACTCTTCCACCAATACTAAATGCAGATTCGGAGGCAACTGTTGTTATTTGAATCGATAATATATCCTTTGCCATTTTTGATAAGCAAGGATACTTGAGAGTGTTCAACTTCCACCAATCAAGAATATCAAAATGTTCTNGTTCTCCTCTACGAACTTCATAGCAACCATGAGCTCCACGATTCCTCCAGAACGACCACAAGGGAGGAGTTAGCAATAATACTCTACATTCAAGCACAAAATGAATCAATGAGAGGAGCGATGGAGTGTTTCCAACATTCTCTGAGGCAATCAGTTGGTATTTCTCCATGGGTCTAAAAACACTAGTCAATTTAGCAACACAGATAATTAGATAAGAGTATCTGTCATTTGAGACGACTCCTGTAAAAATTCTCAATGACCCGCGATATAAGTCATTCTTTAAGGTAAATTTAATTGACGCCTTACATTCACTTCTGAATTTAATTAGTTTGTTGACAATAACATCTTTAACTATTTTAACAGAACTATATTAGTCCCATTGACTGTACCCGAGTTGATGCACGACTACCGAATCATGGAATGGGCACGTATATTTGTTGGTGTGGATCACTCACACAAAATGTGATGATTGTGTGACTTAAACTTGTGTTTCACATTTGTGATAACCAGATGAGAAGAGAGCGCACATGATAGTCGGCTTTTTGCTTATGCGACAAAAATAATAGACAATGCTTCCCTCACCCTCCTCCAGGTTCGTTCATTTATATACGACATTAGTATTTTTATTAAATATTACTAATAATGGTTTTTCGAACAGGTAAATATTATTTGTTGGATGTTGGATATCACTTACAGAGGGAGTTTCTGAAGTCATTTTCAGATATCAAATACCACTTTTCAGATTTGATAGATTTAGCAGTGTTTCCCGTGGAAGAAAAAAATGTTTAGCAAATGTCACTCTTCCCTACGCGGTGTGATTGAAAGAATATTTGGGGTATGGAAGAAAAAATAGGTCGTCCTATGTGATATATCAACATATCTGTTTTCTAAACAAGTACATATTGTGGTGATCATAATGACGCTTCGCAACTATATTCTACGACATTACTCTTGGTAGGATCCAGACTTCAGTATGGCCGATGATGATCAGATGCAGACCTGAAGCATTTGAATTTCATGTCGGACAATTTATACCACTGGCAGAGAGGGAGTCATCGAAATTTGAAACCTAGGATGACGAAGGTGCTGTGACAGCTTTGAGAGAGCGGATCACAAATGCTATCGTTGGATGCTGCCCAGCCGTTTCATCTTTAATTTCTAAACTATGGTTTTTTTAATGTCTGTTGTATCATTATTACTTTTGATTTTACATTATTCACATGTTGGAAATAACTTTTCTTCATTTGCTTGTTATTTTTTTGATTTTTTTTGGGCATGTGAGGTCGACGATAAGACGTTTGACCTTCTGGATTCTTCGGATGGCTTGTCAGTTGCTGTTGGTTTGTGTCACATGTGAAATTTTAATGAAGACAACCAAATTCCTCACGTTTTTTTCGACGATATAGTTTTTGAGGATCTTTTGGATGACATTCTTTGGTGATATGCATATGTGATACGCGAGGTTGGTTTTTAGTGCGTAAAAGACAACCAAAAACTCTGTTTTTTTATATGGTTAATTGTCTACTTGTAGTGAGAGATTCGTTGGTTAGTGTAGTGAGTTCTCTGAGCCCTCACACCCTTTAGTTAATTTATGCTTGCATAGTTTCTATTTATTTCCATTTCCTTGTATATTTAACCAATGAATTTCATTTCTTTGTTATGACTAGTGGGTGTGCTCTTGTATATTTGAAGGAAGATGAGCTCAAGGATTTCAGGGACCTCCAGGCGAGTGCTCTGCCACTTCGGACTACGAACTTCATTTTTGACGTCACATCAAACACATAGTTACGGGACAGAGTTCTACAGGTGCCCGCGATGGTCATACTGTCCGGAGAAATGACTTCTTCATGTGAGCAGTTAGTTTGGTTGATTCCAGTGTCGATAGTGATTGAGATTCGATGAATCCTTAATGGACAACGTTGCTTGTGACACGCTTCTTCTGCATTTTAAAATGAATATTATCATACTTTTAATTATAATTTTAATATGTATTTTCTTTTTTTTTAGGTTTCTTGATACTCTTAAGTGAGGTATATCCTTTTCTTTGTACTGTTATGAAGTGATTTTTTTGATTTTAAACTATCAAATATATAGTCATAACAATTATTTTGCAAGCAACACAACTACACAGTGGCAGAATGATCATTTATCAAAAAACAACTGCAAATCAGTTATTTTCGAAGCGCACCAACCAAATAGCCAGTCAGTTTCTCAAGATCAGGAAGAAAATGGTCATTTTTTCAGAAATAATTGCAAATCAACTGTTTTCCAAACGCACAAACTAAACTGCTAGCCAGCTTATCCGGATTAGTTGCTGATCAGAAGCTTATCTGAATAAACTGTTTATCTGGATAAGTTTGATAAGCTGCAACAGCCCTAAATGATAATGAGGCATTTGAACTTGCTAGAACTCTAGGTATTGAGGAGGAGATAGGGTAATACAATTATAAGAGTTCTTTTGGGTTCTATTCTTAGTTTATTGAAAACATGAGAAAACTTGATGACCCACTAATAATCTAATAACAAATGAACCTTCTGNAACTTCATTTTTGACGTCACGTCAGACACATAGTTACGGGACAAAGTTCTACAGGTGCCCGCGGTGGGCATATTGTCCGGAGAAGTGACTTCTTCAGTTGAGCAGTTATTCTGGTCGATTCCACTGCCGATAGTGATTGAGATTCGATGGATCCTTAATGAACAACGTTGCTTGTGACATGTTTCTTCTGCATTTTAAAATGAATATTATCATACTTTTAATTGTAATTTTAATATGTATTTTCTTTTTTATTAGGTTTCTTGATACTCACTCTTAAGTGAGGTATATCCTTTTCTTTGTACTGTTATGAAGTAATTTTTTTTGGTTTTAAACTATCAAATATATAGTCATAACAATTATTTTGCAAACAACACAATTACATAGTGGCAGAATGTTCATTATCCAAAAATAACTGCAAATCAGTTGTTTTTCAAACGCACAAATCAAATAGCCAGTTAGTTTATCAAGATCAGAAAGAAAATGATCATTTTTTCAGAAACAATTGCAAATCAGCTATTTTCTAAACCCACAAACCAAACTGCCAGCCAGCTTATCCGGATCAGTTGCTGATCAGAAACTTATCCGGATAAACTGCTTATCTGGATAAGTTTGATAAGTTGCAGCAGCCCTAAATGATAATGAGGCATTTGAACTTGCTAGAACTCTAGGTATTGAAGGGGAGATGGGGTAATGCAATTATAAGAGTTCTTTCGGGTTCTATTCTTAGTTTATTAAAAACATGAGAAAACTTGATGACCCACTAATAATCTAATAACAAATGAAACTTCTTATTTAAACCCAGTAAATCACCCATTACATCATGAGAAAACTTAATGACGCACTAATAATCTAATAACAAATGAGGCTTATTAGTTAAACCCAATAATTCACCCATTACATCTATTGAGAAAACCTAACCGTTCTGCAATCTCTGCAGGTAAAGCTCAGGCACTTCTCAAGCCGCGTTCGGATTTTCGGGCAATATCCTTCAAGCATGAGATCATTTAGTGAGAAGAAATTTGTGTATAATCCAAAATTGTTATATTATGGAACGAGGTTTTTTAACAATAGGGCGAGATGGATGATGATTGTGGCTCGGACTGATAGTAAGAATGTTGCTGCTGAATCAAGCAGCTCAGAATCTATTACCACTGAAAACACGAGCACATCTGATCAGCAAGTTACGGGCATTGAAGAAGCTCAACCTCAAAAGCCAAAACCTGTGCTGAAGAGGGCACCTCTACCAGCAAGGGAGAAGCTAAGAGCAGCAAGGGTTCTCTCAAAGTACACCGAATCAAAACCCATAAAACCGGCAATGGGAAGCAAAATTCTGGATGCATTAAGAGAGACTGACAAAGGCAAGAAGCGCTCTGGCCTCCCTGAAGCTCCAACGAACTTGTTTGATGACAGCAATCGTGGATTAGGGCAGGAAGGCTGGAGATTTCAATTGCCTGGAGGTAATGATCTCTTTGCAGTCGCCTTCTCTTTTGTCTTCATCAGTACTGTAATGTTTGCAACGACTTATATTGTATGGAAAGTCGGTGCAATACATTTTAATGAATTCTGAGGTGACAGAGGAATGAAAGACTACCTCACTTCTCTGCAAAAGGGCTGAAAGGCATTTGAAAGCTCCCAAAGAAGTATGAAAACCGTAACATTCCTTATGCTGCATGGTCATGGTTTTTATTTATAGAATTGCTGGTGATTTGTATATACTTGGAACTTTTTGTAGTTATTATTATTAATTTTCTATGTATGAATATCATTTCAAAAATAAGAACGGCTGGACGTTGTATAAATAACCTCTTAAACTCTTTTATTCTAATTTCATCAATGTATCTAGCCTATAAAAGTTATTAAATTCTAAATATTATCAAATCCACATGAATTTAAATTCAAATCAAAATCTTTAAAAATGTCTACGCTCTGAAATCAAAATTATTTTTGAATGTAATCACATTCAGCTGGCATTCGACCATGTAAATAAATCACTGCAAAAGATAAAATGTTTTCAAAATTTAATCACGCTTTGCAATAGAGAAATGAAATACATTTTATACCACAAACAAGTTTGAAAACCGCCTACATAGGCTTAAAGAATAAACTTCCTATACTAAACATGAAAAAATTTCTTCTTCACAGACATCTCTCATGATATATATTCACATAAAAAAATGGCCGTCTTTCTCCAATACGATCTGAAGAAATTATTGCATCTTCCAAAATGAATTCCGCCGCCTCCAAAATACAAATCTTTCTAGCTGTGTAGCATGCAATCTCTAATATAAGGATGTAGAAAATCTATGTGACGCCACCAAAGATGCCTGTACCTACTAATTCCCAGCTTCAGCCATGGCTTCATATTCCCATTAAAGTGCACGGTAGCAGCACTCTCAATCAACCTAAAATCGATCTGGAAATCGTATCCCAGGCCCAGCACATGCCATCTTCGGTCAAGTGGAACCATGAGTCCATAAAATGCTAGCAGCCCTGCCGGCAAAGTCCCCTTCCAAATCAAGCCGTCTGCATTCTGCTGTACCCAGTAGTGAAACCTTGCGGTCACGTTGGCTTTCTTCCATGCTATCAGATCGACCACATTGAGTCCGAATGCCCAAGCACAGGCCTGCGGATCAAATGTTGCGTTGATCAACGGATGGGAAAAGTTGACATGGTTATGAAGCCTGTGGAACGAGTCGAGGCAGGTCTCCACTGCTCCAATAGCACTTCCGTGCATGTTCATGGAGAAGAGAGGCGTCAAATCCCTTTGGACAACGATGTCATCATCAAGAACCACCACCCTCTCCAGCAACGGGTGAGTTTCTGGGATGTAGAACCGCAAGTATTTGAGCAGAGAATGCGGACTCCGTGTTTCTGCTCTCGCTAGTTGTTTAACCAACGGCGAGGAAGATTCGTTCAACCAAGAAAACTCTTCCACTCTTCTCACCACTACAGTACAGCCTTTGAAGTTGTTTTTCAGAAACCATGCAGTCATCGCTTGGTAATTGATGTTATCCGTGACGACGTGAAAAACAAGCTGTTGTGGGTGCTGTACATTCGCAATGGTAGAATTCACAACAACGGAAGTCGCGAGGACGTTATCGGAGAAGACGCAAAAGTGATATAGGTTGATGTCGATTAGACGGAGGGAGTCCTGCTGCTCTTCTGCACGAAGTCTGAGAGTGGGTTGTTCTTGGTGCCAATCTTTTGTGAGCTTGAAATTGATGCATTGGAGATTCTTTGGCATGGATTCAGCCGCTAATCTGCCAAATGCCGCACTCTGAGCAGTTGCTACGATGACGCGGTCTTCAAGGGCTTGGACATGGTTTCTCAGCGTTGAGATTGTTGTGCTGATGTCAAAGTGGTAATCTAGGGCTTTGTTGATTGATTTTGATAGCTGAATGACAATGGGTTGGGCTTCCATGAGTGTTATGTGCTTCCCGCTGACTGCTGCTTGAGAGAGCAATCTTTGACAGGTCCTGATCTGTGAGCTTAGCTCTGCAGCAAAATCAAATANATCAAGATCATCTTCATACCCAAAAGTATCCTTAAAAAGTTGTACTCGTAGGTATCCTAATACTTGTAGGTTCTAAAAAAAATTGAAATTGACAACAAGTCCCATCTACCTATTTTGATCCTCATTTTCTTAAAGATTGAAATTGACAAGTCTAGTAAATTCTATAATATCTAAATCAAAAAATATAAGAATTTGCAAGTCTAAATCATCTAGTATGATCCTCCTCCACATCTTGGAGTCGATAAGACTAATATTTTAAATATTTTAAACTAACAAAACTCAAGTGAATCTTAAACATAAAAATTTTAAATGCCCAAACACATCGATGATGCTTGTATTGATCATGAATCTATATAAGGGTAAATTTTAATATAAAATTTTCAAATAGCAAATTAAATATTTAAGTAAAATTAATCACTTAAAAATTTAAAGAAAATCACATCCACGCCCCGCAATAGTTTGTCGAGGGTCACAAATTTTGTATTGACTTAAGCTTAAAATGAGTTAATGCCACATGAAGTGTGCTATTATATTCACATCCAAAATACTTTCAAGCTAGTAAAGACGTGACCCGAGTCCTCTGTCCTTATGGTTTGGCCCAAAAGCTCTACAAAATAATGGTTGTGAGCAAAGCAAACTAGTCAGGTGGTTGCCAACAAATGACACCATTATAATACGATTATAGTTGTAGCCTATATATTCCCTAGCGACTTTTTGTCCTTTGATTTCTGAACCATAAATATACATTTGATTGGCTCAAACCTTCAGTTAGCTAAGGTTGAATTAAATTTGTTTCCTTAGACGAACATTCATCCCAGATCAATAAGGGACTATTGGACGATGCAAACCATGGTTGCTGAAGAATCATTCAGTTAGATTGGGTCGACTACCTCATCTAACTAAGTAGATCAAGGACAACAACAACCCTGGACAACGGGATCATGGGATCTTGATAGAGTTGCTCATCTTTCCTATACCATATGCTTTAAGCTCCAAGTGATAAATGTTACAATTTGAAATATATGTCTGTCGCTACTCTCTTGTTATCAATAGGGCCAATTAATCATAAAGGCTTGTGCTTATGGAAAATCTCGAACTCCAAATTAAAAGGTCCTCGCAAAATGAGGGCGAAATCTCTGGGTAGTGTCTTATCTATCATTCCATCCGCCTTATGAAAATATGAGCCTTAAAAGCTCTCTCAATAAAAAAACAAAACCAACAAAGAGTTCGGGGCATCAAAATTTTCCGAGCCTACAATAAATTAATTGAAACTTGAGAGAAGCATATAGGAAATGCCGAATTTGGGGAAAGGAAAAACTATGGGCACACCCTTGTTGAAATAATACCATATGTTTGAGTCAAAGATTATAAAAAGTGTCTTTTACAATAATTAGACAAGTTATCAATGTAATTATCGAAAACAACAAAAGGCATCTCCTGTGATGGTAGTAGAAAGAAACTTGTGGTGTTAAATTTTTCATCAAGCAATGAAGGCAATTAGCTTGTTCAAAAACCAGGAGATTGAGAAAATGGATATCCAACATTGGTGGTTGTGGATATTGGGCATTAGCCATTATCATGCGTCAGATGATGGTTATTGGGGAACATGAACAGTCAGATGAAAATGTGTATTCGATTTAGTCAATCTCTTAGTAGAAAAATGATCAGAAAATTAATAACAAAAGAGTCAAAATTGGTGGATGATGTGTGTTAGACGATTGTGAACAACATGCATCAAACTTCAATCTTTGGAAGGTGTCAAATAAGAGATTGTTTGAAGTTACATGATACTGGAAAAGTGGTTTGGTTGTTCTCCTTCTAGAAGGAGAGAAAGATGAACAAAAAATGAGTGTAATATGATAGTAGCTAAGAAATCAAACACTATTAATTGGTCGACAATAGTTGAAGGTGAACATCGAAAGTAGAATTATGGTGGGCAATCAGCTTGGTAGATTGAAGGTTTAAGGCACATCAGGAAGGGATGAATTGCATATTCATTAAACATTCAATTGATATCCGAGCTAGTGCTCTTGATAATCTTTATTAGACTTAAACATCCTAGAATTTCAATCTTAATGACACATGATTTGAGTTTTTTCTTGTCTTTTAGACAATCAATTTTCATCCTCTTATTTTAGGTAAAAGAGATTTTGCTATTAAAAAAATTGTAT
>JXCR01137863.1:117042-150745 GCA_002079205.1 Phalaenopsis hybrid cultivar | reverse complement strand
TATATATATATATATATATATATATATATATATATATATAATTATATTGTGTCAAATAGGAGTAATCATATTCTTTACCCTCTGAGAGTACATAAAAAAACATTGACTAATCCAGAGTTTGGTCCCAAAATTCGTGGTTAGGTTTAGAGGATACTGGCTGCCAATCCAGAGCTCTCACTTCTTTCTCCCCTAAGGGCTAACAATCTCGCTTTAGTTTCCGACCAACTAAACCAAATTGGGGATTTTAGTCCTAAAATCTCCAATTCTGCACCCATCAAAGTATATTTCTCTATTTATTTGCACTCAACCCCATGGATTATATGCTTACCCATGAAATTGAATGTGACCTTGTTGTAGAAAGCATAACCCTTTTGGAGCTTATGTTTCTCAACAAATTTTAACATTTTAATTGGCCAAATCATAAAGTAAATGAAGATCAGAGTTCTAATCATCACAATTTATTGACATTTAAAATCTTTCATTACAAAATTAATTCTTCACAAAATCATATCTCATTGTAGGGAGAAAGATAAAGAAGACTACTCAAAATTCATGAGAAGGATACGACAAAACATAGATTATATATATAAAAATAAGTTTACAAAAAAAATAAAGGAAAGAACACAACTTATGTCACACTCCTTCTCAAGAAAACCCCTTGAAGTTCTCTTTAAGCACTTTCTCTGTTTACAATCAGACTCAATTATCTCTTAAAATGTAATGAAGAGAATTCTCTCACATTCCCTCTCCTTTTACAATTCTAGAATAAAATCCTAACTCTTCCTCCAAGACTCTCTCTCAAGCTACCCTTAACTTCTCCTCTTCCAAACCTCTCTCCCCCCTCTCTTGACTCTCTAGACTCTCCTCTTTTAATTAGAGTCCGCCTTCTTTTTAAAAAGAATTCAAAATTCCCTACTTTTTCTCAAAAGAGAAGTCCCTTTTAATCAAGAGACAAGTCCCTTCATCCAAGAGACATATCTCTTCATTCAAGAGCCTTTCCAAAGTGTCTAGAGGAATTGAATCACTCAATGTGGTGTTTGAATTTATTGGAGCCTTCTAGAACTGCTCAAAAATAGTCAGTAACCACCTTACTCTGTTTTAATTCGTCTATGACGCCTCTGGCTCCAGTTCTGGTGCTTCTGACACTAGTGTATTAAAGTTCCGCGCTGTTCTCTAGATTCTAGCGCCTCTGGTGCCAATTATGGCTCCTCTAACACCGCTTCTCTGTAAAATGGTGCCTCTGACACCGGGATGTTGAAAAGCTCCATTCTGACTCCAAATTTTTTCCTTTTTGCTCCAAATGCCTAAAATTAATATACCTGCAACAAAACATGAAAATACCCTTCTTTAAAATGTAATATCACCAAATTTAAGCATAAAATGTATACATAAAAGTACATATTTTTTTAGTGTATCAATAGGATAAAACGAGACTGAAGACATCCTTCAAGAGGTACACTTTGGAGAGCGCGGGAGTTACTTTTGAGAGAAACTGGGCACACAGAGCTCAATGATAAGAGTACTTCTTATTAACGTTCTTGAAAGATGTAAGGGGATTATCCTAGAGATGTGTACCTCTTTAGGATAATCTATATACATGTAAATTGCTATAGCCAATCATTAGCTTTTAGACCTTCACCGTCTAGGGACTCGACATCCTTGGACCATTTCCACCATTAAATTATAAGCGTAAATTCCTTCTTGTCGCTGTTGATTACTTTTGCAAGTGAATCAAAGAAAAGGCACTAGTTTGGATTTCAGTGTAGGGCATCTGGAACTTCTTATGCACATACCTTCTATATCTACATGGGATGCTATTGATCATCATCACTACCCATGGGGTGTAGTTTGTTGATCAAGGGGTCAAAGACTTTTGTCAAAGTCAATGGATCAATCTTAATTTTGCATTAGTACATACACCTGACAAAAGACAAGTCAAAGCGGTTAATAAAACCATTCTAAGTTTGTTAAAGAAAAAAAGTTGAAAGGTCAAAGGGGAATATGACTAAGATCCTTTCATCAGTCCTCTCGATCAGAATGGTAATATAATCAAGTGATCAAGTCTCTAGAAGTGTAAGATGTGAACAGGTTGACAAACATCTCAAAATCCGACAACGAGGCAAGATGTTCAATGAGTAAAAAATAATCAAAATGTTTGACAACAATGCAATATGTCTGATCGATAATAAGATTCATAATGATTGGCGCACCAGCCACCCCAATAGCGAGTCACAACGGTTACCCCAGTGATGACATTTCAAAGATCAAATTAATAAACCTAGAGAAAAGTGTTGGCTATTAGTAGCGATGAACTGACCGAGTGAATGGGACTTGGGCAGTGTAAGACTTGAGTCGCGTGGTAGACATATTCAAGCCGACCAAAGGGCTATCCTAAAAAAACTAAATGACTGACCAACAAACACTCATCACAAGGAATTCACCAACCCAAAAAAGAAATGCAGTAAGGTGATGAAAATTGCGAGACTGAGGTACAAGCCAACTATTCAACTAATAGAACTTTTATTTCATTTTTTTATGCAAAATTTACAACATTTCCTTTATACAATGCATTAGCTTTACAAAATATTAAAAAAATTACAAGTGTAGGAAAAGAAAAAAAAATAGGCATTTGAGGATCCCCCATTATTGCCTCCAGGACTTTCCTCCTAGGCGGCGCTTTCCTCTTCCACATGCTTAGTCAGGGTGCCCTCCACCTTCTTCTTCTCATCCTCTTCCAAGTCAGAGAAAAACGTTGCGAACTTCTCATGGTTTCAACACTTCTGGTTGACAAGTTTGTGCTTCACAAATTGCTCGATGACCATGGAGATGCTGATTGACAGCTGTTGAGCAAACTCATCGATATGCTCCTTCTCGGTGACCATCAAGGTTGTCTTTTCGTTCAGATCTTAATTTTCCTTCTATTGGGTCGTCAACTTGTATTCATGATTTTGATGCATGCCCATAACCTCTATTTGCTTAATAACCTCGCCCATTTTCTTAATAACCTCCTCTTGCTTCTCTGATTTTATCGCTAGACACTCAAATTACCAGCACCTGACAAAGAAGACTTTACTTTCCTTTCAATTATTAAGCCACCAGTGGGGACTTACTAAATGATTAGAGTGGTATGAGATGAAGTAAAGACAAAATCTACACCTTAGGTTTTGGTTCCTATTTAGATAATTCTTTATGTCAGTAGACCAACAACAACTCCAACTTTAGGTTGGACAATCACCATTACAGCCTAAGAAATGGCAGCTTTCCCTAGAGGCTTCTTCCCAATGGCACAGAGGATGACATATTTCTCTCTGGCAACCTCTTTGACATCAGGAGCTGCTCATAGTTCTTTTGTCATTGATCCACACTTCTCTGACCAGAGTACACGGTTAAGTACCTATACTTTTAGGTACTGGAAATTTGATAGGCGTTGGCCCTCGATCAATGCCCTGTGAGCTCAAAGGTGTCCTGGAAAAATTTTTAACCTTCTTCGCAGTACCATCCCATGAAAGAACGTGAATCCCCTAATTGTCATATTAATGACCAAAAAATAGAATTTTTTATCCTTGATTTTATTATCCAACACTTGAAGTTGGAATCTATAGCAAGTAGAGAATTGCAAATATTTGTCTAAGCCAATCTTGAACTTGAATATGTGGCTGAGTAGGTCAGTCAACCAAGGGATCTCCATCTGTCAGCAAAATACTACATAAAGCGATAACCGCGGGTCATACTTGAACCAGTCTCTATAAAACATGAGATTGACCCAATTTTATCTGTCATCTGGTCACTACATTCTACTAATAGTACTTGGATGGCCAGATCATAAACACAAGTATCTTGGAGGAGCTATACCTGACCCAAAGTCATAGTATACACCTCACCCACTAAAATCAAGTTGAATAACTCTAGGGAGAACTTGGGAACCATTGAAGATAAATGTAGAAGAAAAGAAAGCTTGGAGAAAGAAAGAATACTAGGGAGGAGAATGAAATAGTCTTACAAGAAAAATAACCCTTGGCCCTATTTATAAGGTGATGATGGAAGCTGAACTTTCGTAGGGTCAGAAAGGTCTTTTGCCGTCCAAAACCATGCTAACAGAGTGGTGACATCGACACGCACATTGAGGCTAAATAAAGTAAACTAGAATATTTTTTAATAAAATAATAATTACAGAGTACCACTCAGAAAATGAATCTGAGAGAAAATACTTCACAAGAATATCATCTATTTCTTTAGCTGAGACAACCCTCACTGAAGCAACCTTTCATATAAGATCTTGTCTCAGAACCTAAAACGATCTACTTGATCGATCTCTAACTAGACCTAGGATGATGAAGAAAAATTCCCAAGTAGCCACAAGCTCCATGCGAAGTGCAGTCATTTCTGCATGAATGACAATCATCTCTTTGCGTAGGGCAGCCAATCCTCTTCCATCCGGTCAAACTTATCAACACATGCTAGAAGCCCATACATCACCTCAGCTTGGGGAAGCCCTGCCACCTAAGCAAAGGAAGCCTCCATCTCTCGTAGATGGTGCATTAGTGATAGTGTATGTCGATCGTCTCTCCTTGATGCTCACTGAAGCCACTCAAACAGTTGATCCCTTCATGCTCGCCTGGAAATATGTGCCTCTACCTGACCCGTAATCCACAATAACTGAATCTCCAAATGAATCTATGTCAAGTTTTTCAAAAGAGAATCAACAATCAGGATCTCTGTGACAGGGTGGGTTGCATCGAAAGACATTATAAAGAAAAATTTCATAAAAAATGGAAAAACAAGCAAGTTCAAAATTCTCTATACTAAGGTTTCTATCGCACACATGTGTGGTAAATGCACCTTACCCTCATCAGCTTTTTTCTATGTCATTGTCAGTAGTGGAGCATTGATCGCCCTTGGTGTCCCGGGCGACACCGCATTTTTGGTCTCTTTTTAATCAGTCCGATCAACTAATAGGGCATGTGCCTTAGAAGGAACCCGGGCAAATTCCTTAGCAGGAGGAACATATGGCTTGTCAACAGAAACTGACGGGCTAGCCAAAGGATCATCTTCCAACATCCGCTTGAGCCATTCCAATTGCTGGTCACAGAGCGAGTCAGATGATCCTATTTGATCCTCTTGACCAGGCACCCTCCCCTTATTTACAACCTTTTTCTTCCTCTTCTCTCCTTTCGGCTTCCTCTTCTCTCCTTTTGGCCAAGACTTCACCTTCACCTTACCCAAAGCCACATGTAGGCTGCCTTGTCAAAAGCTTTGTATCCAACCACATTGGTTCCTACCATCACTCCATCCACCATGGCAATGCTCAGAGTTCAAAAAGTGCGAAAGCAAAGGAAAATGAGAAGGAGTTAAGAATTCTTGGTCATTCATTACATATTTATAAAAATAGAGGGCATGAAAACTCAGGGATTTCAATTATTGAATTGTTAAATTATCATAAATAAAAATTGATTTTTTGCATCAAATTCTTTTATTTTTATCATTGTGCGACATTCAAAAAATAAGAGAATTAGAGAATTAAATATAAAGAGGAAAAAAAACCATTAGTAAAAATTTTGAGGAGATATAAAATCACATACATAACATGATGTGTTAAATGAGGGTCCGCCGATATGAGACTCGGAGGCCATGTGTCTTATTGGATGAATCAAGACTAAATCTAACCAAGAAAACCAAGCGAGCTGAATCTGAGTTGTTAAACCAGTTGTCAAGTATAGAGGAAACCATGACATCTCTTTGATGGAACCAACTTATGGGAAAAAAACCAACCCCTTGAGTCTTCTAGTTCTCTCGAAGGTCTTTAACAACCTGTTTGAACAACATCAAGACTCAAATAAATCTTATCCATCCCTCAAGATCTCTTCTCAAAGGGCGCATACCTATCAAATTACGGTGATTCATAGTTTGCCTAATATCCTAACTTTGTCCAGCTAACACAAGCTCCTTATCAACGACCATACATGATCAACCGATCAGCTCCACTCAGCCAACTGAGTCAACCTTACTGACCATTTGCTAGTAAGAATTCAACCAGCCGACAACATCAAACCTAGTCGATTGATAGTCTTACTAGAATAAGCAAACCTATAGGCCACTCTAGCTTAGTCGACCAACAACACCTGACAAAGGGCTCTCCCATCTAACCAACTAAGCCATTGAGCAGCCATGCTTTGAGTTCACCCATGTAAAATACTTATAATGACGTGTACAACCCTCATTAATGTATGGGTATAAATGAAGTTCAACATATCATTCCCCTTCCTCTATAAAATATTGCACTCATTCCAAATCACTATTCATTTTTCCTTTTCTCTCTTTCTCTTCTATCTTACACTCTATTTCTTGTGTGTGATTCGCGGACAGCTTTAGATTCAACATACATGCAAACACTTAAATCATTTACTTCACAATAAAAATAATAGTATTTAAATTTTTTTTAAAATGAAATATGCAATTTCATAAATGCATAGAATATATATATATATATATATATATATATATATATATATAGAGAGAGAGAGAGAGAGAGAGAGAGAGAGAGAGAGAGGTGAGTTGTCCTCCATCCTCATAATATTAGTATCAAATATCATCATCATAATTATATGGAGTACCATCACAACCCCTATCACTAATTCTAATTATATAAGATCCCAATATCAATAATGAATAACTATACAATAATACGATACCAAAGTGTAATAACACCCAACCAAAAGCATAATATTATNATATATATATATATATTCCAATTATCTTCTGAATCCATGTTTATTCTCAGCTCTTCAAGTTTTTACGCTAGAGAAATTTAAATCGGATCAAATATTAGGATGTTGAATCCAATTAGTTTTTGAAAGTTCTCACCTCGAGCGTCAGAGCCAAGAGAAGGACAAGATGAGAGAGTAGGACAGAAAGAGAATTTGGGAGGAAAAGTCATTTATTCATCCTTTGACCTCATGTTTATAGGGGCCTAATTGTACAATTATGAATAGGAGGGAGTGGTTATGGTAATAGCCCTAAATGTAATTAATGCACTAATTCAATATCAAATTTGTGCTACAACTTGAATGAAGTACAACGACTATCAATCTGTAGATGCGTTGGGTTCGGTTGACCGAGGTGGTCGGTTGCATGAAAGTCACTCTCATTTAGGGAAAATGCTCAGTTGACTAGTTTTGACCGGTCGGTCCTATGAGAAGCTCAAATAGTTGGGACCGTAAGCACGGTCCACCGACAGGATCCCGTTGAAATCATATGTCAGTCGACTCAATCGAGCAGTCGGTTGCTAGATGGGCTAGTTTAAATTATGCTCTTTGGTTTGAGACTTCAATTGTTCGATCATCATCCTCAACTACTTGATCCCTTTGAGATTTTTGCTGATAGTTTTAGTGCATATTATTAGTTCCTTGAGTTTTCCTGCTAAATTATAGAGATAACAACGATAAGGATAGGGGAAATTATTAATTAATAAGTGACACTAAAATTGATAAAATTAATCTAATAATTAACTTTTCTTAGGGTTTCGTTCCCAGTGGACCCTGTACATAGGACCATAGGGTTGACAATATAACCTTTGCCACCAACTCTTCCTAGATGACCGAGGGACATCATGACTGCGTTTCGAGCCAGGATGATATGGGTGGCCAACTTCTGGCTATGGTAGGCTTTGGGGTCCCTGCCTTTATGGCAACCATAAAGAAGAAAAATTTTGTAAAGAAAGAGAAATGATTGAAGCTCAAACTTGTGTCAGCCGATCAAGTCGCTTCATCGGAGGGTCCTAGGGGCAGACGCGAGTGGAGGTTACCATTTTGCGATGAACTGAAAACTTTTCTTGAGTCGACCATCTTGGTTAGGTTCCAACTTGATGCTGACTGAATGAAGCAAATTAGATTACACGGAGAGTTGGTCCTCCAAAGATTACTTCAAAAGGGGTATGCCTTGACTGAAGCCTTGGAAGACCTATTTATTAAATACTTACTTCGAGATCTATAATGATGTTATTTTTAATAAAGTAATATTTAATTAAATGTGAAAGAATGTTTAGTGTGACACTTAATATTATGTGATGCCTCAATTTTCGTGCATGTTTTATAAATAGAGCATAAGATTGTGTTTTACTCTTTACAATTTCTAATTTTCCTTTATATGCTTTCCAATTCTTCTTTGTTTCTCCTATCTTTTGACTGCTCCCTTGCTCTGATATGATGGCTCCCAAGTATTCTCCCACTCTCTTTCAAAAATAATTGGTCCTTCAATGAGAGATGTGAAGGAGATGCAAGAGTTGTAAGTTTTTAATGATAATATCTTGCTTTGAAAGGTATTGAGGTTAACACACACGATAGATGATGCTGGTACAGATTTGGCCTTCTATTGGGACCAATTCAAGTATGGCCTTCGCTACCCCTGTGTACCAAACTTCTGAGCATTTTTATTAAATATGGGGTCATTCCAGCACAAGTTCTGTGAAACTCTACTGCGACAATCTTGACCTTCATCATTTTCTATTGTCGGGGAAGCATCCCTTAGTTGATCGATCTATTTAGCTATTTTTATTCATATAAGGGTTGATAAGGAAGGCTTTTCCATGTTTTCAACTCGTAAGAAACTTTAATTTTTTGGATTTGAAAATAAGATAAAGAATTGGAGGAAGTAATCTGTGATTGCTTCTTGCTTTGATGACTAGGAGATCATGACCAAGTTGATAGACATAGAGTGGGACAAGTTAAAGTCTCTCCCAAGGAACTGCATATCGCTCAAGCAATGTTGAACTGACATTGACTTTCAGTTCCTCAATAGGCTGCTGAGAAGACAGTTGCTCATGTATTGAAGGGTGAAATGAATCAAGATTTATGGCTAGTTTCTAATGTTATCGAGGCCATCCGGCCGAAAGCGATAAGGGGAAAAGTTTTTTGCCAAACAACAGAAGCCAAAGCTCTCCCCTGACAGTAGGTACTTTCATTGACACTTCTGTTTTGAAAGATTTTCCCCTTAGTGCATTTGTCTTTGCCACAGCTGACACCAACGATATGAAATTTATTATTTATGAATATTTTGGCAGCGAAGATGTTCTCTATTCATAGGTTCATCTACCACGACCTTATTGACCCTAAATTCTATTACTCTGATGAGTTCTCTGCCTTAATTCTAGACACGCTCGAAGAATATTCCAAAGAGATTGAAGGTTTTGGTAGCAAAGATCGGTTGACTACTCGTTAGTACCTAGTTCAAGAAAGACTTTGTAAACTCTCTTTTTTTGGAAAAAATGAAGGAAAGTTATTATTATAATTCCTTTTTGTATATGAAAAACTTGTTCCATTTTGCTTGTAATTTATTTCAAATTGCTTACGACTTGATTAATTGTGTTCTCACCTCATAAGAGAGTCTGCCGCTTTAGTCAGTCACAAAAGTATCTCATTCAACCCTTTCGATTGCATTGTCACCTCTGGAGAGACTCACACTTAAGACATTCTTTATGAAATACCAAAGATATTGTCATTGTCATACGTTTTGATCGCTCTTAGGACCAAATCATAAACATTGAATAGTGCATATTTTCACCTCAACCAACTATCAATTTTTAAAGATCCGATCAAATCAAATTATTGACTGATGATCAAATTATAATTCAACATATTTTTCACATCATTTATCCAAAAAAGTTGATTGATTTTAAGAAAATTTAACCTATTTTCGATTGACTAGTATACATTGATTGGTTAGTTTACCCAAGACCTAATCCATTGCTTATCCCCACCACATTCAATCGGTTGGGTCTTTTCTTGGTTAGGTTTATTCATTTTGCTATGCATGGATCTTATCATTACTTGCTAGGGTAACCCCCAGGGACTTGTCTCCGGGATCATTACACTATACTCTTTCATGGATCTTGTCGCTAGCGAGTAGAGATTGGGTTTGCAATGTAAGGGTGGCTTAAAGAAGTCAACTGACCCATCGCAGTCAATCATTTTTGCAATCCATAACTTTTCATTCGACGTACTTGTGTCCACTGAGTTTCAAAATTGACCAACAACCAATTCGACCAACGCACTTGATTGGATTGAGGTGTCATGCATTGGGAAATGGTCGCCAAACATTTCGGTGGTCCCATTGGCATCGCTTTGTCCTGTGACCCTCAGTGAGCCAATATTTAAGGTTGTACTTATTGAGATGTGACATCAATTTCTCTTTTCTTTTTTGGAAAATATCCCTCGACTTGTCCTGTCACCGTGTCTAGTTCTCTTTTGATTGTGGGCCCATAGTAGGCTTTTTTTTCGGGGGAATCTGTTGGAATCGTTGACCCCGCCCTCTTATAAAAAGGGGGAGAAGGCCTCTACTAAGTGCACTCATACTCCAAACAAGTTTAAAGCGTTAGTACAAAATGTGAGAGTTTTATTGGCTGTGTGAGTCAAAGGCAAAGGCAACTTTCCTTTGTCATGAGTGATGGGCGTTGTAAGGGCAAAGTGTTAGGTGTGTATTTCTTCAAGCCAACTGTCAAATGAGGGGACTTTGACCAAGTCGGGTGTTGAACGAGGCATCAGATAAGGGGCCTTCCGAGTTCATCTTACCTCTCACAAAAGGGCATTGTGTCCCATGAAGAAAGGCTGCGCTAACAAAATGTTTCCAGAGAATGTAGTACGTTTGTTTGACAGTTGGCGTCAGAGGTTTGGTCGACTTCGAGGAGCTAATGAGGAGGAGTTGACCTGGGTATCATAGCTGCTAGAAGTTCTCTTCGTGAATGGATGGGGTGCACCTTAGGGAAAAGAAGTGCTGGTAAAATGTCCCAAGCGGTATAAGTAACTACTAGTAGTTTAGCCCGCCCTAAAGAGCTAGTGACGGATGAGTGGGCCAATAAGCCTTCTAACAATTGTATCTTCCCTCTCTCCGTCATTTTCTTGTACCACCGATGGAAGCAATGTAAAGTGGGAGGATGAGCCGAGGCCAAGGAGAATGGTTTCTCTCGACAGAGATTCAACATAGTGTCGTCACCATTCTTGCACTCACTCCCACTTATGGAGGTTCTCCCATTGTATTGAGAATATAAATGTAGAGAGAGCGAGGAAAGATTATTCTTATCAAAAGTTTGTATCGGGTGTACCTTTTATGCTTATTGTCATCTGGTTATTTTGTACCTTTCAACCGAGATAAATAAAATATTTGATTTTATACAAGTGTAAATGCTCCGTTTGCTCGCTATTGTGTGATCAATCAACTTGTATTATTGTATTATGTTGTTTCTACCTTTTTCTTAATCAACTTGAGCTTGACGGGCATGAAAAACAATCGTCAAAAAATCATCTGATTGAAAACATGTTTTCCGCATATCAAAAATTGAGCATCACCATTCAATCAATAAGATGGAGTTCTCCAAGTGTCAGAGAAACCTGGACATTGTTTAAACCAAATCAGTTGCATCATAAGTTTAATTTTCATAGTATCAATCAAATTTAGAAGTTTGCAACGACACTCCCTTTTACATATGCATCAGAGAATTTTCTAAGGGAAAATTTTCTTCAAGTCATCCCTACTCCAAGTTTGAGGAAGCTCCTTTCCAGCATATGTCTTTAGCTTATAGGTGCCCAGGGAGACTTCTTGGTCGATTATGTATAAGCCGCTCCATGTTTAATTTTGTTTGCCAACCGTCTGCCCAAGAGTGGTCAAATCAAATTTATTTAGAATGAAGTCCTCTGGAGCAAATGTCTTCTTCAAACACGCTTGTTAAAATAATGAGAGGTTCACCTCTTAACTTCATCCTACTGAAGAGCTGAATTTGTTCACATTTCCTCTACAATATCAAGGGCTAGCATTGCCCCCTCAATGTTAGCTTCCTACCACTCGGTCAGATCATCCTTTGCAAATGAGGAGGCAGTGACGACTCTTTGGCTTTAATGATTATATTCGACCGATAGCACAACTTTCATCTTAAAGTTAACATGAATGGGGTTTTCCTAGTCACCGTTGAGGGCTTCGTTTTGATAGCCCAGAGAACTGATGGGAGTAGCTCCACCCAGTTTTTCTTGCCTCCTTCAACCCTTTTCCTTAATAGAATTAGGATAACCTTGCGACTGTTTCATCTTAACCAATAGTGCGATTGTGGTGGACTGAGGCGAACCTTAAGTTGACCCCTTAGTTTACACAAAATTCTCTCACTTGCTGGTTTACAAATTGCATCCAATTGTTAGTGATGATCAATAAAGACATCACACATCTACATTTAAGATCCAACCAAATAAAATTGCAAACCACCTTCGCCATGATTTGAGTGAGCACTTTAGCCTTGATCAACTTTAAAAAAACGTCAACCACCACCAATAGAAATTTTTGTTGACCCTTTAACAAAGTGAAAGGTCCAAGGATGTCCAAACTTCAGGTGGCAAATGACCAAGGGCTAACAATCGGTTGAAGCTTTTGAGCCAGCTGATGATGCAGGGGAACATCTTTTTAACATTGCTCGCACCTCCTCAAAAATTCTTATGCATCCTTCCGAAGTGTGGGCTAGAAGTCTCCCTACCGTTGCACTCGATCGACCAACATTTTTTCATCAGAATGAATGCTAAATTCTCTAAAATGCACCTCAGGGAGGACATCTTATACTTCATCTTCCCTCAAACACCTATACCAGAGTAACTGGTCGCTTGAAGAGTTTCCTTCGATTGTCATGTTTAACACAACCTTGATCATAAAATGCCTGGAGTCTTTAACATCGACTGACACCCCTTCCAATTTACAAGTAAATAATGCACAGATCCACAACTTTTTTGTTCCTTCCACTGAGACCTCAATCACTTCTGGTTTCTCAATCGTTGGTCGAGAAAGTCTCTGTGGAGTCCTATATTTCAATAAAATATCAACCATGTGGTTTTCCTCATGATTCCTCAAGATTTATTTCCTTGTCTTGGTAAGTTACTTAGCCAACAGCTCGTCCCAGACCTTGATCTCTCCGTTGATTTGATTGACGACCAACAGGGAGTCTAACTAGACCAGTAGATCCCGAGCTCCTTTTTCTTAAGCCAAGTGAAGCCCAACAATCAGTGCTTCAAACTCAGCTTGTTTATTCATAACTTCGAGCTCTTCTTAAATTGACTGATAGAGATGTTCTCCGATCGGGCTGCTTAGTCCCAACCTAAGCCTAATGGTTGCCTTCTTAGAAGCTTTGTCGATGTGCAATATCCACATTTTATCACTAGTATGATTTCCTTCATCTTGCTCATTTTATTCAGAGAAGTCCGCCAAGAAATCGGTAATTGCTTGGCTTTAATAGCCATTCGGGGGACATACTTGATTTCGTATTCACTAAGTTCCACAACCCATTTTAACAGTCAACTGGAATGCTCTGGCTGAGTGAGAATGGGTGATCCATGACAACTCAAATCATATGCGTTTAAAAATATAACCAGAGTCTACGAGAGGAAATAATTAATGAAACATTAGTTTTTCCATAATTGAATACCTAGTTTCGACGCTCTAGAGTACTCGTCTGGTTTAATACACCAAATAGTGCTTCCCTGCATCCTCCCTGACTAGCACCAAGATGATTGTCTCTCGTCCGACTCCGAGATACATCGATAGTTCCTCCTCTAGTTTTGGCTTCTAGAGCAGTGGTTGTGAGGCTAGTGAGTCTCTTAAAATTTTGAAGGTTGACTCGTAATCAAACACCACTCAACATGAAGATTTTTCCTTAGTGCCTTAAAGAATGTTGCAAATTTATCTATAGATTTCAAAATGAAAAGCTAAGTCCCCCTACTCGGCCGACTAGTCTCTAGACTTCTTTAGTTTTTGGAGGGGATGTCATATCCAGGATCACTTGGACCTTTTCCATATTGGTTTTAAATTATTGATGGTCAACAAAAAGTCCAAAAATTTGTTGGTAGATGCCCTGAAAGTGCATTTCTAAGGATTTAACTTCAAGTTAAATTTTTAAGGGTTTCAAAGATTTCTTTTAGATTTTCTATATGTTGTTCAATCAATTTAATTTTAATCTGAACATCATCTGCATACACCTCAATGTTCATTTCTTTTTTATTTGAAAAGATTACATCCATAAAGCGCTGATAGGTCACCCCAACATTTTTTAACCTGAATGACATCACATCAAAATAGAAAACTCCTTATGCATTAATAAATAAAGTTTTCTCTTAGTATATCAGATGCATCTTTATTTGGTGGTAACATGAGAAATCATTGAGGAAGCTCATTACAAAGTAGTCGACCACTACATTCACGTCTGTTTCGATTCTTGACAAGTGATGGGTATCCTTTGGATAAGCAATGTTAAGGTTGGTGAAGTCGACACACATTCTCTATTTGTCATTGGGCTTCCGAACCATCACCAAGTTTGAGAGCCTGGTTAGATCCTACACCTCTTGGATGTAGCCCACCTTCTTTAGCTTCTGGACCTTTGATGCTACTGGTTTGGCAAAAGTTATTGTAGTTGGTCAAAGCTTCTGCTGTCCCGGTCAAGCAAATTGATTGATATTAAGCCGATGGCATGCGACTTCAATCAGAACTCCAGTCATCTCTGTGTCTGCCTAAGCATAGACATTCTGATGCATGTGAAGGGTTATGATCAGCAGGTCCCTATGTCCTACATCAAAACTCTCACTAATCAAAAAAACCTTCCCAGGTTTCTCCTTATCGGTCATGGGCACCCAAAGGATGGTCTCACTGGTCTCAAGACCCCTTTCCCTCTGGGTTTGACTGTCGAGCAGCTTGTAATCGATACTGGTGACCACTTAAAGGTAGAAGCTTCTCGATTGCTCCAGATTTTCTCATTGTGATTGTCTCATCATTGATAAGAAATTTCATGGCCATGTGGTAAGTTGAAGTCACCACTTCGTAACTATTCAACAATGATAGGTCGAATATTGCGTTGTAATTTGGTAGGGATTCCATCAATTGAAAGTCTTCCGTGTTGATGAACTACTTTTCTCATTTACCTCACGAGATGACCAAAGTAATCACGCGCAAGGCTTCTTTTCTTTTGATGGAGAAGCCAAATAGTGGGCCAAACGATGTTGCTAACCAGTCAGTTTTAGGTCCCATCTTGCCGAACACTGATTTGAATAGGATGTTTACCAAACTTTCAATGTTGACCAAGATTCTACCCACTTGGTAAATGCTAATAAGAATAGTAACGATGATTGCATCATTATATGTGTTCTCCTTTAGTGGGAGATCTGCATTTATAAAAATGATTGGAAGATGAGTACTAACGTAAGAGGCAATGGAACATACCACCCATGATCGATGTCTCTTCAAGTTGGATTGTCAGGATGACTCTCTGCTTCCGCCGAAGATAACTGGAATGATTCCAGCCAGGTGGATCTCATTTTCTCGGACAAGTCCATCTGCGGGCTCTGTTGTTGATGCCTTCACTTGTCACAACGTGTGCCCTTTGAAAGCGACAAACTCCTTCAGTTTCTCGTCGTTACTGAGCTCATCCACCAAATTCCTAATATGGCAACACTCCTCTATGTCGTGCCCATGGTCCTAGCGATAAACACAATACTTGTTTGGATTTTGAAGGGCAGGTGCAGTTTTCAACGGAGGGGCCTTCATGAATAATCATTGTTTTTAATGGCTTGGACTAGCTTGATCATCGACATATTCAAGGGTGTCGAATCCAACATCCCTTAATATACATGTGGTTGCTCATAGTACTAAACTGACCGCTAATCAAAATGATACTCTGACCCTTGATGCCTTGGTTACTCCCTCCCTTTTCCCATGAACGATGGTTATCATTCTACCGATCGTCAGAGGCTTGATCGCCCTTTGAATTTTTCCCGTCATTTCGAACCTTTCACTTCTACGACTGGCAGTTGGATGAGTCTAGTTTGGTCTCTGTGGAATCCATAAGGTCTTCCTCTACAGCGATGTGATCGTTAGATAGTTCCAAGATCTTGGCGAAGGATCTTGGCTTGAGTAGGTTCAGATCGTAACTAAATTGCCTGCCACATATTCCTTGCTCTACAGTAGTCCGGGCGATGAGAGGCTCTAGGTTTTTCACTTCCAGCATTTCCTTTTGGAAGCAAGTGATGTAAGCCCACATGCTTTCATTCTCTCTCTGCTTAAGCTGGAGTAGATCCTCAGTATCCTTCTTTGGCTTCTGCACATTTGCGAAGTGCACCAAAAACAATCTCCTAAATTCATAGATGTATAAAGTGAACCCATTCAACAGGCTGTTGAACCAACGAAGAGCTGACTCCTTTAGCATGGTCAGAAAAAGCCGGCACTTCAACCCATCATTGATCTACAAGACTCTGACTGACAATTTGAAAAAGGTTACATGGTTGGATGAGTCACTCTTCCCCTTGTAAGGATCAAAATGAGAAATCCTTAGCTTTGCCAGGGGTATAATCTCTAGGATCTAGTGAGAGAAGGCACTGCCTACAGTCGCCCGGGCTGGCTGTCCCCCTCGATTTACCTGATACTTGACCATTGATGTAGATCCCACACTGTCAGTGTGCTGGGAGTCCCCTTGTCCTTCAGTCAGGAAACTGCTAGCCTGACCGTTGGGCACTGGTACATTCTCGAGAGGAACCCTCTGTGAGTGAGTTTCCCGAGACTCTCCCTTGAAGAGCGGTGGTTGAACGTTCCTCTGAGTTATCGTCGTCCGCCCGGAGGACCACAAACTGGTCCATCATTTGAACTCACAGTACTTGAACTTCTTTTTGGTTATCTTGTCGAACCGTCTCTCTATTGAACTCCATGAATGTTACGTCTCTCTATAAGATTTCTCCTTCATAATTTTCTCCAGTTCTCATTTGTGGCATGTCCATGCTCACCACACCAACTTTTAGGATGTTAGATCCTATATTGCTTTCGAAAGTACACGCATCAAGAGTTAGAGTCGAGAGATGAAGGAGAGAGAGAGGGAGAGAGAGAGAGAGAGAGAGAGAAGAGCAGATAGAGAATTTGGGGAGAAGTCTTTTATTCATCTTATTACCTCTTTTTTTATAGGAGACTTTTGTACAATTATGGAAAGAAGGGAGTGGTTATGGTAACAACCCTAAATGCAATCAATGCGCTAATTCAATATCAGATTTGTGTTAAAATTTGAATAAAGTACATGGCTATCAATCGGTAGACGTGTTGGGTTCGGTCGACTGAGGCGGTCGGTCACATGAAGTCTGCTCTTATCGAGGGAAACGGTTGGTCGACTAGCCTTGACCGGCTGGCTCTATGAGAAACTTAGGTATCTGGGACCGTAAGCTAGTTCTGCCGACTAGATCCTTAGACATTGTATGTTGGTCGACTCAATCGAGCAGTCGGTCGCCATACAGGCTGGTTTAGATTATGCTCATTGGTTTGAGACTTCAATTATTCGGTCATTATCCTCAGTTGCTCATTTCTATTGAGATTTGTGCTGACAGTTTTGGTGCATACATCTCATATTGTTCCAATAAGAAATTAGGATGTGTTGGCAAAAGCATTGGTGATAGTACAAATTTTTAAATTTAATGCGGTAAAAGTGCAGAATCTGCTAAAAAAGTTGCCTGCTGTATAAAAGAATAGGATGGTTTAACAGTTGTTCAACAAACTAAACCCGCTGTGTCAACACTCTTAAAGAACATTGGAAAAATATTATTGACTTCTATATGATTGTTTCCTTCTACCTCCTCTCTCCCTCTCTCTCTAGCAGGAGGCATTTCTTTCAAGCAACAAATTGAGCTAGATTATTTTGATCAAAATTTCTGTTTAAATGTGCATCAATGTTTTTAAATTTTTTTTGAGAGTATAATATTCAATGTTTATACATTGCTCAATTTTAATACAGATTTATGGGCTTTGATATATATCATGATTAATTATGTATCAAAATATCCTGACAAAATCTTTCCTTTTCCTAACATCAGCAGTTCCTTATTTAGCATGTTTAAATAAAAATTACATGCTTGGCTTAGAGTAAGCTCTAAGACAGTATTTGTTTGCTCCTTAGATTTATGTTAAATAAGATTTATCAAATATGATAAACCCATATTCATTTCATCTAGTCCATGACGAAAGAGGCAACAAGCAATGGCAAAATAAATTCAGCCTACAATCGGATTTACTAAATTTGGATTTACGTCGTAAATGTGATGGGACACGAGAAAATTGAATTTAAGGGAGTAGATTTAATTTTTATTTTTTTTTTGATGTTCAGCTGGATTTAATTTAAATCCATAGCTAAATCCTTTTAATAATATGCTACCAGACACCGTCTAAGACTGTGCTTAGATACTAGAAATTTAATTGAAAACAAATAAGAAAATTAAAAGCAGAAATCAATCATCGACTATAAATCTGCAATCACTCAATAACTTCATAAGATTCCTCTTGTTTTATCTTTCAATTTCTTGCAGTCCAAAAGAATCATAAATACATTCAGCAAACTCAATCCTCAAATTCCAAGCAGCACCCTCATAACACAACGAAATAATAAAGGATTTATTTCATAATTTCTCAATAACAAAAAGTCAAGAAATCTTGCCTTCAAACCAATATTTAAACCCCAAAAATAAAATAAATGAATTTTGTGGGTTATCTTTTCAAAATCTGGCCAGCACAATTACTGCAAGACCTTGTCACCAAATTTAATACATGGTCTTTTTCATGGTGCAGGAGTCCACCAAAGTTCACAGAAATCATTCTACCAGAGAGTGCATTCACAGAAACTGCTTTAATTTTCCATTCCAAGCTGAGCAGCTTCTTCTCCATCCTCCAAGATGTAGCAATGGGAAAAAACCTCAGATTGTTCTTCATGGTATATCTCCTTATTTGAATGTATTAACTATTTATACATTAAGTGCTGGTTGATTTCTCTCTTTTTTTTTGCATTTAAAATTACAATTAATTATATTAATATTTACTCCTTATTCTGACAAAATGGTTGATGTTGTAGTTTCCGACCGTCAGATCACGAATTTGAATCGTGCTTATATATAGATTTCAACACAAAATTGTTTTTTTCACTGTTTGGTTCTAAGTAAAATTGGTGAATCAGTTGCAGGTTGATTCACATTGTATTTCAAATGCAGCATAACACAAAACATCTTTAGTTTTATCAAACGAAATTATTGATCCAAAATGCCATTATAACACTCACTTTCTATCATTCAGGCAATCGTTTCTCTCTGGATAATATCAATCATAGGAAGCAGCTGCAGTTCCTTGAGCCTATTATATTTTGGTAAGACAGATTACTGCACGAAATAGATTATGAGTCTTTTTCATCTTCTTTATCTTCTTCTTTTTGATCCTTTTAGGTTATCTCTGCATTCAGATACTACCAGTTCTATATGAAAATTATGAAGAAGAAGCAAATCATTTGGCGTTGAAGGGAACCAAATACCTGAGGAAAATTTACCGGAAATTTGACTCCAAAGTCCTCAGCAAAATCCCAAGAGGTCATGTAAAGGTTAAGAAACAACTATGAATGTTCCAGCAATATAAATGTCAAGTTGTTTCAGCTTTCATATAGCTGTATTGGAATAATGTAAGAGTAATAATGCAAATAAAAATGTTGAAAATGAAGTTTGTGTATATCTGTTTAATTTTCAACTTGTGGTGATTGGCAAGCAAAAGCTTTCGAGAAAAAAAAAAAATTTAGAATAATGTGTATCAAATGTGGATGAGTAGCTTGAGTAATCTTGAAAATACAATACATTCAGCTTTGTGCTTCTTTGGCAATCTTTTATGTTCAATTGGTATTCTTTCTTTGAACATGGGCAACCATAAGACCATTGTCGAAGTCACCTGAACGATGTCTAATCGCAAAATGAACCATTAAATATGACTCATATGCCAGATAAGGGATAGATCTTGGAGCGTAGCAGAGCTCGCAAGCGGAGTGGAGCAGTGTTAGGTTATGTGGAGTCCGATCCACTAAATACAAATTGAGCAAATTTTTTTTTGCATCTTAGGAAACCATTTAAATAAGTATTTTTTTAAATGTTTCCTTTCTTCTATTTGACTGCTACTTGCCTGAATTGCCTTTACCGCTTTCCCGCCTTATTGATTGATTTCTTAAAATAATGCAGAAGAGGAATTTATGTTGGGCTTCCTTTTTATGCTTTGATTAATTCCTTAATGAGTAAAATTAAACAAAGGAAAAAAAGCATGCTACAGCTACCTGTATGGAAAGCTTCAGGTCCCTGTTTGGAAGGCTTTTGCTTGGCTTGCAAATAAAAGGCGGAGAAGAGTTACAACAAAAATAGATTGCATGACACTTGCTCTTCCTCTCTTCTTCATGTATTTGGCTTACGGTAGTAAGAGGAGAATCAAAAAGGTGATGTTCCCGATTGTCTTTTCTTCGGTGTGAATCTCGGAGAGGGAGAGAGAGAATGTTTTTTCTTGTAATAGTCGATATGATCGACGGTGTGTAATCCTCAAATTAATAAAAATCCTCTGCAGCTCCGTGGACGTAGGCAATTTGCCGAACCACGTAAATCTTGTGTCGCCCTTTTTCTGGTAATTTTTCTCGATCTATTTTTCGCTTTATTACCGTCGTTTTTCATAACAGAGCAGAACCATCTATCCAATTGGGGGAAGTATCGTTATGTGGGTTGGGGGTGCGGAGGCAACGGCCCCGCAATACGGTACAAGAGTAATTTTGTAATTATATATTTTTTGCCAGGGTTGTATATTTATGTCTTGTTTGTAACCTTAGCGAATTGTACTTCTTTTTCTGAATTGAAAGAAAAGCCGCCGCTCTACTCCTGAGAACGTAGACAAATTGTCGAACCTCATTAAATTTGTGTTTTCTTCTTGATTTGCGTCGATTCTTGCGCTTACTTTACCCTAATTTCTTAACAAGAGGTTCACACACAAATGTGAGTTGCAAAGTTCAGGTATGTGTGAGGCTAATAAAGATGAATTTTGAGGTGCACGAATACAAATTTTGTGAGAAGTAGCGTGAAAAATATTAATGAAAGAAAAAAATATTAAAATTTAACTAATCAAATTAAACTAAATTCAGTCAAAATGAAATTAGCTGTAAATTTGATTTTTATGATTAGTATATTATATATGCTCATTTTGCCATTATTAATTAAGTTTAATTAACTAATTATTTTTAACTCAGTAAAATTTTATTAAAATTGAAAGTATTGTTATTATTTAAGTATAATGAAATTAAAGTTGAATTTTTAATTTATATATATTGGAGGAACAACAACAAACTACTAAATAATCACATTTCAACATAACACAAAAAAAAGAGATAATGCATGCATGCAAAATGTACAATTTTTTTTATTAAGATAATAACAATTACATTGTTTCTAATACATTATAAAATTTGGATCCAATCGTTAATCCTCTGTTGAATCCAGAGGCCTTTCACCTTCATTTGGTTCAAACTTCTCCCAAATTTGGCTGCCTTGCGTTCAAGCACACTGCCATCCCCACAATTTCTACCGGAAACTGATCTGCATAAAGGATTTCTGCCATTTGTTGAGAAGAAAGATAATGGCTACAGCTTACATACGAAATGAATCATGGAAGATGGGCGAGCATAAAAGAAATGGTGTTGTGTATCTTGATGTGCATAAACTTCCTGAGATGGAGCACACCGAATCATTATGGGTGCAGAGATGGGCTGCTGCGATACAGCTGATGACAGAAGGAAATTTTATGCAGAATTGAAGAATAGTGGAGTAAGAAAGAGAGAAATTTCTGAATTTTTTGATCCAATCTTTCCTTGCAGCGCTTCCTTACATTGTTGTTGGATAGAAGAATGATGCAGGAATGCTTCTTTGAATGGAAAGGTTAAGAACCACTGACATAATTCCGAGCCCAAACTTCTCCAGAAGCTATCAACAAGCATGTGGAACAACTCTCAAGTTTCAATAAACCCACATCTTAACAATTTGTTTTCTATCTCAATATACAATTTATCTTTCATTTTGTTTGTTTTTGAATATTCTCACACCATTACAAATGCTTATATAACCATATAATACACTCATACACTCTATTCCATAAATAGTGGATTTAATTAAAAAAAAATCTTCTAAATTTAGCTCATATCAAGCTTAGAGAAGACACAAATCAAGATGTCTGTGGAAGGATAAGGTGCTTTTGTTGTATTGACGCATAAATCTCTCCAATGGTGGGACTCCACAATCAAAAGGATAGAGTTGGAAACACAAATACAATGCTACCAACCAAAAGGCTGTGAATAAAGTTGTAGCCATCTTAGCAATGTGTCAGCCTTCATTGAGGCTTTGAACTATAAGATAAATCCATCAAAAGAAAAACAAACCAGGCACTAGTGACCTGACTACTTTTCTCATGTGAGAAATAACCTTGAGTTCAAATAAAAGTTGAAGTCGTTGAGTATAAGATTAATTAGAAACATCTTTGGTGCAAGAGAATAAAATGTTTACTTATTTAGATACTAGTGAACAAGAAGTTCAATTGGGATAAAGATAAGTATGAAACATCATCAATTGAGTTCACTATATGTCTTATTTTTTCCTTTTCTTTCTAGTTTCTCATATTTTATTACTCAAATTGGAAGGGGGAATTCCTCTATTTATAGCAAAGGGAAGGTAAGAAACATGCGTATGTGATAAATTTTGCATTAAAGACACCATATCCCCAACTAATTATATGGTGAAAAAATAATCTCCATAAATAATCTCGATATATTTGCTAACATTGATTGATCTTTATCACAATAGTACATACAATGAGTACATCCTTATTCTCAACTTTGAGATTTGTCATTATTACCCCTCATAGGTGAGGAACTTGACTGATTGAGTTTGCCCAACAACAACCAGTCCAACATAAATTTAGGAACACGTCAATAAATATTTACCGTTTTAACATTAAGTATATAACTTCTATTTTTTTTTTACATTAGATATGTATTTTTTATTTGCTTAACAATGTTTAAGCATTGTAAATTTCTCAACCCTTGATTTTTGGAATATAGCTCAATCTTTAGAAGCCGGAGTCTCTCTTTTATGATAAGATCATCAATGAGTACCATGTGAGTCACTATTGAGGCAAATTTGAATGTTACTTAAACAAAAAAAAATTACAAGTTGCATAATAAGCATGGCAGAAGGCATAATCAGTTAAAGGTGATGACTTAACTAAGAAATCCAAAATGGAATGTGTAGTATAAAACATAAACTTAAGCTATTCACTCAAAAGATTTCAACATGAAAACCATTATCAATTTGTTCAAACAATAATATAAAGAGCCTGCTAGAAACACAAGAATTCATTGAAAGAATTATCTAAAAAAAAATCTATCTTCAACAAAACAAGGAATTTACTTTACATATTGTGACCTACCATCTTGCTACTATAAGCTCAACTTGATGATTATGTCTTAAACTCATCCAACATTATAAATATGAAACTATTTTTAAAGCATCCTACACATTTCTTACTTCATAGATCTTAAATTGATTGTTTGGTTTCATACTACCTGTGCAATAAAATTCAAAAAGAAATGTTTTGAATATGACAAAATGACAAGACATGCTGCAAATAAATTTTTTACATTGCAAATATGATTATTTCTAAAAACTAAAACCAATTTTTTTATTTTAATATGTTCATATTAATAGTATGAAGAATTAAATGACAATATAAGAGAACGAATAAAATATATTTGGTTATATTACAAAAAAATCAACTCAATTACATTGATTATACATTAAAATTAATAGCGACAAAATTGGAGTTCATCAAATGACATATATCAATTGATGATCAAACTCCTCTCGCTCCTCTCCCCCTTATCATTTCCCAGCTCATTGGAACTATAAATCTTGAGTATTTCATCAGATTTCTCCATAATCACCCATGTCGGTTGCCAAATTAGAGATTGTCGGTCGCAGGAATGGGAATCTCGTCACCCGCTTTAATTTAATATATATAATTTTGAAAAATTAATATTTAAGTTTTGAAAATACGAGACTGAACCGATCTCATATCTGTAATAGTTTAAATGATCGAGAACAACATCGCAAGCACTATATCTACCTCGAAGGATAAATACACCACTTGCTAGTGGTGCTCGATTAAATAAACTAAAGAATTTATGACATCCGTTTAAGACTGCAAAAAATCATTTTTATGTTGACTGACAAGTTCCCCTGTTTAATATAAAAAAATAAATAGAGTTTATATTAAGGTGAGTTCTTAAAGTTTCCTACAAGGGCAAGCCCCTATAGTTAATTATATCTTAGATAACCAAAATCACCTAAGAAAACTCTCGATTTAGATTAGAGAATATTGTCGTCAAGAATTTCAAGGAGTAGTACTTTTCAAAAGATCAAACCAAAGGAGTATAAAATGGGAATGACTCAAATTTGGAACGTTGTTATGGAATCCGAAGGAAGACGAACTAGGGGTTGTCACAGATTCTGAGGAGAACCTCGGTGACTTCCCAAGTTATTCTATGATTTGGCTTCAATTTCGAGAAGAAAAATTATTTAAATGTTATATCCTGCCAATTTTATTAATTGCGGCTTACATTTGTATGACATAGTCATACAAATAGCCTAGAAGATGTGAGGACTTAGGCCATGTCAAACAACAACCTCAGAACCTAAGTCTAAAAACAATCACTCTAGAGGCTTAAGCCCTAACTCTGCTATACAATTTAAGCTCTAACATAAATTTAAACCCAAGCTTTCTTGTAGGAATTAACAATATAACCATCTGGACCGGCTGCTTTATTACTATCATTAGAATCCAGAGCAGATTTAATTTCCTCTTCTGTTGGAATAGAGGTTTATATATGTATGTATGTATGTATATATGTATGTATGTATGTATGTATGTATGTATATAATTATCTCTCTCTCTCTCTCTCTATATATATATATAGAAAGATAGATAGTTAGATATATACATATATACATACATATAGATAGATAGTTATATAGATATATACATACATAGNATATATATATGTATGTATGTATGTATCTATGTATGTATATATGTATCTATATGTTTATGTAAACGTGTAGTTTTGCGTGGATTTTACACTCACATGCTCATATGTTTTATTATCACAAATTTATTTAGAAATAATATTTTGAAGCTTTAAGAAAAAATTTTAAAAAGTAAGCTTAAAATGGTAATGTTCTTATTTTTCTTCAAGAAAAAAAAAAATATTTTGAAACTTTAGGTAATTTTTAGAAGAAATGGGTTTGAAAGGTCGAAATTTTAAAGATCGCTTAAAGAGTTTTTACAATATTACAAAGTGGTTCTAAAAATATCCTTAAGCTTACAACCATAGTTTTCTTTTATTTCATATTTTTTTAGAGGAGCAAGAGTTTTCAAGTTTTGAGCACAACTTTTTAATCATTTAGAGCAAATTTAGATAAAGTTATTTAAAAGATTAGGTAAGTTACTCATTAAATAAAACCATTTGAAGGTTAAAGCACATGATCAAAACTTACAAATTAGAGCGCATTTAATTTATGTTGCTTTTAAGAGGTTGAGTGGGTTTCAAATTAAAGTGCAATTAATTTATATAATTTTGTAAAACAATATTTAATATTTAGAGCACATTTAATTAAAGGTTCTTTTAATGTTGTTTTTTTCTTTGAAATTTCCTAGTAATTTTTTAGCATAGATTGATAAGATGTGTAAATTATCACAACTTATACATACATGTATCGCAAGCAGTCTTTTCTTAAACCCGTAAACTTACAAACCCTAATTTTGATACATAAGTATCACATGCTTTTATAATTATCCATTTAGTAAACTTAGCACACACAATACACTCATGTCTTTCCTATATCACATGTAACATAACATTTTTAAACATGCTTTTTAATAAACATGGGACAACCTATTTTTCTTACATGGGCTTTCAAAAAAATTAAACATGGCTTTTATTTACACATGTAGCAAACATAAGCTTCACATGAATTTAAGTAATCCTAAACAGAGGTTTTACTTCCACATAAAGCCAATATAATTATTTAATGAATTTTGGCAACCTAAATATGAGTTCTATTTTTGCATAATGACCACATAAATATTTTATGAATTTAGGTAACATAAACATGAGTTTTATTTTTACATAAAGCCAACAAATATATTTCATGAATTTATGCAGCCTAGACATGAGTTCAATTTTCACATAAAACATACAAAGTTCTCATGAATTTTTAATACCCAAAACATTGGTTTTATTGCACATGAAAAAAAAATTCACATGAACCTTAAATAGCCTAAGCATGGGTTTTAAGTCACATGCAACACACTTAAATATCACATAAAATTAAAATAGCCTATGTATGGGTTTTTTTTTGTCACTTGAAACACACATAAATATCAACTTTAAATAGTCTAAACACAGGTTTTTATCACATCAAACACACATAGACATCACATGACCTTTAATAGAATAAACATTATTTCAATTGAAACACATACAAATATCACAGGAACTTTAAAAGCCTAAGCATGGGTTGTATTTCACATGATTTTGAAAAAGGATCTGCATGTGTGTCAAATGAATTTGGAAAAACTGAAAATGCTTAACCTAAAAATTCATGGAATATACGCAACATAAATGTGAAACATTAATGACTTAATGCATGAAGTAAACCCAAAGAAATATATGTAAGAAAATTAACCTTTAATTTAAGATATTACCAAAAAATCATGCAAGCCAGTTTCAACCAAATTAGGAAGAATAGACGGCGAGGGAGAGATGTGGTTGGTTCAATCAAAGGAAGAAGAATTGGAAAGGAAAGGGTGATACATGGGGCTCGATCAAGGAAATAAATGAAGGAGAAATGAAGTGTATGTTGTCTCCTCACAAACACAAAAGAAAGAAATGAAAAAGGATGTGAGGTGTGGTTTTTGGAAAAGAGAAGGAGAGAAAGAGGATGGGTATGTTTGGTGTGGTTCTCTGTCAAGAAAAGAATAGGGATATGAATTGGAGTGAGCTAGGGCTTTTCAGCCAAGGGAATAGCTGGGAGATGAAAGGGATGTGTGTTAGTTTTTATTTTAGTTTTTCATTATTTATTTATTTATTTATTTGCCAATAGAAGAGGTGGGAGAAGTGATGACTATGATGGAGTTTTTTTGGCCAAAGGAAGAGGGGAGAAGTGGTGAGTGTGATGGTTTTTCAACCATGTGATAATAAATGAATTAAGTAGTGAGTGTGTGATGTTCTAAGGTTCATCCATGAGAGATAAAGTGGAAGAAGTGTTGAGTGTGTTAGAATGTGGGATTAAGCCAAGTGGAGAAGTAGTGGAAAAAATGAGAATGGCCATGCTTGCAAATAACTATTATATTTGGTTCTACTTGCAAAATTACTATGCCTTATTTAAGTTTTATGGTAATCTTGTTAGTTTTTTACTATAAAAGAATTTTTATTCTCAACATTTTCATGAGCTTATTTTGTTGAAGTATAAGCCATAAATAATTCAAATTAAAATAAATAACACGAAATAAAATATTAATTTCTACTTTCTAGCACTTAAAGCAAAAACGTAGGAAAGTCTTTGAGTCTCTTAATATATTGTATTTCATATTTTTCTTTAGTTGACATCTGGTAAGAAATAATCCTGTTTGAGTCAATTCTTAAATTTTAAACATTAAGATATGGAGAAATTTTAGTACTATTTTTATTAAGATTGTTTCTATGATATAACCTCACTGAGGGTATATTTAACTTTATGGGCTTGCACCTTCAAAGATGCCAAGCTCCAAAATAATATAAATCCAATCAAATTTATATAGTGCTAAGAAAAACTTATGGCAATATAGATCCCAAGTCCTGAAAATATTTCTCTTCATTGGATCCATCATTTGTTAGTTTATTCATCGCTCTAGGTAATATATTAGTTATGATTTTTATCCAATCAAAAATGAAAAATTATAAAACTCTTGTGTGGCCTGCATATTTTGTATTTAATGGAATACACTAATGCATAAGACAAAAGAGGTTCTTTAAGAAGGGAAGAAGGTGGTGTAGCAGATGAAAGAGGGTAGAACATATATTCAGAGGGAGGCCTCTCTAGAGGTTTTTCTAAGGATTAAATTGTATACCTCAAAACCTAAGGCGAGTTAGGGCTTAAATTGTATTGCAGAGCTATACAAAGGCCTAAAGATAAAGTAAGGATTTATGTTGTACTAGGCATACGACCTCGAAGTTCTATGGTTTATTTATTTAATTCTAAGGAAAGATGTGTTGTAGTCCCTCATGCTATTGTAGATTGCTATTGTAGATCGCTGCCCATGGAGTTAGCTCTAAGTTTCTCGACGAAGTAGCAGTCCTAAAGTCTAAGGTCCAAAAGGTTTTACCAGATGTGTTAAAGTTATGGGGGGGGGGGGTTAAAGTTGTTTAGAGTGACACCGNAGTTATGGGGGGGGGGGTTAAAGTTGATTAGAGTGACACCGATTAGGATCCCACAGTTCCCTCATTCCGGTACCACTATTTTTTTTTAAAACTTACTTAGCTTAAACAAGTTGTTACACTTATTTAAATCAGGTATATCTTGTTAGCAGTCGTGGGTTACCTCATCCGAGGGACTCCCGTAAATTCAAAAGAAAATTTTAAGTTTAGTGATATTTCAAAGGATTTATGGTTACCTTTGAAAGAGTTTGTTTTAGATTTTTGAAAATGTTGATTAATTTTTTAAAATGGTTTTGATTTTTTTTAAGTAAAGTAAAGTGCATAACTAAGAAGTTATATTATTTTGCAACAATAATAAATAACTGTAAATGCATACCTGTCATTTTCTCGGCTTTCCCGCTAAAGGATTGACTTTTGGAACATGACATATAATTTTGCAGAAAATTAAACAAATTGCAAGGGTAGATGAAGGTGTAGCTACCAAACCTCAAACCATGGCTCAGTGAGTCCCGAAAGATCTTAGTGGATGATTTCGTAAAACAAAAATATAATAAGTTCAATCGTCATTCAAAATATTCAAGAGATCTTAAAATACTCGGGACACGACCCTGAACAACTTTTAATATCCCTTGAAACATTTTGAGTTCATTTTGAACTTATTATATTGTTCCATTAATCATATCAAAATTGAATTATCCCATTGCTCAGTGAACCTTGATATGTCAACTATCCTAAGGAAGGTAGATAGTCACTTGACATTTCGTTTGACAGTTATATAGATAGTCACTTGAATTATCCCATTGCTCAAACCGTAAGTCCAAAGTCATTAAAGATTTTAATGTCGGGAGTTAAAATAGGGCCTAAAGTGTTTGAAAGTGTTTATCAATTAATTAAGTCTATCTTTTCTAATCCCAATTAAGATAATTCTTTCATAAAAACCCTAGTTCACTATTAGGCCCTCTTGATTTTAATATTTTTTATTTTTAAAGTAATTTTTTTAATAATAAAATATTAAGTAAAATGAAGTCCTAATTCTCATTAATATCAGATTTAGCATCCAATATTTAATTAGTGGGCTTTAAATGAGTGAATTATCATCTTCATAACTTAAGCTCAATAGCTTAGGATCATCTTAATTGAATTATCTTCCAAATCATGACAATTATCAAAATTACAATTTTACCCTTATCATGAAAGGATGACCAGTTGGTTTCTACCTCTTAGCCCTTCATATGTCAAACACCCAACAAATTTTATTATAATCAATATTACCCATTTAACCTTTGATTAATCCAAAAATTGAATTAAGGCATTAAAAATCCAAAATTAACATTTTGCTCCTGGAGCTCTCTATCCTTTAACTTATCAAATGAAACTCAAGTGACCTTGAAATTTCCATGGAGACTCAATCATGAGTTAATTAAAATATTAGAGGAGAAGATGTGGTATTTTAGATTTTTTATTTAATTTATATAATTATTTTAATTCAAAAATAGGATTTTTCAATATTAATTTATTTAATTAATCAAAATAAGATTTTTGGTCATGAAAGAATTACTAAAGGTTCATGTAGGTCAGAGGAACACTTGGACAAAATTTCATGATTTTTTAAATTATTTTTTAATCATTATAATTATTTAATGATTTTTAGTGATTATTTAAATATTAAATATATTTTAATTTTGAAAATTAACTTTTATATTCTTATTAAATCTCCCTAAGTTCAAGAAACTTAGAAGAATAAATTTCATATTTTTGTGATTTATATTTTATTTATTATAATTATTTAATGAGAAATTAAGGAAAATACATTTTATGCCTTTAAAAAATTATAATTAATTTATTAAAATTATGAAAAATATCCTAATGAGTCATAAGTAATCAAGAAATAATTTGGCACACTTTAGGCTATTTTCATGTTTTTTTGAAAATTTTAATTATTTTTAATTTAAAATAAAGCTTAAAAATAAAGTATTTTCTCAAAAATAATTTTTATTTTTCTTAAGTGCCTCTGATCAAAAGGAACTCAGAAAACCACTTTCATAATTTTACTAAATATATTTATTTTAATATAATTATTTTTGTTCAAAATATAATTTTTCTTAGAAATTCAACTTTAGTACTTAAAATTAATCAAATAAATTTAAAATTTTTAGAGTGAGTCAACATGATTTTTCTACAAAATGTGAAATAGCTTTTTTTATTTTTAAATAATATTTAATTCAAATAAAGTAATACATGTTTTAGGCATTTAGTTAGCTATAAAAATATAAAAAATTATCCAAACTATCCTATGATTTTCCTAAGCTTCTATGACCATAGGAAACCTACTAAAATTTATCCCATAATTTTTTAAGTAATATTTTAATTTGTATAATTAATTTAAGCCAAAATAGCCATCCAAGCTTGAAAATTACAGTTATATGCATAGGGATGCTCTCTGACCTTGAACAAATCAGAGAACATACCTTCTCTGACCTTGAAAAAATTCATCCCATAATTTTTCAAGTGATATTTTAATTTGTATAATTAATTTAAGCCAAAATAGCCATCTAAGCTTGAAAATTAGAGTTACATGCATAGGGATGCTCTCTGACCTTGAAAAAATTAGAGAACATCCCCTCTATCATGAAGAATGAAGCCCCAAAGTTTCAAGCTTTGATGAATAATATTTAATCAATTAAAATTAAAACACCTCAGAGGCTATTTAAGTAATTAAAAATCAGAGATTCATCAAATACTTTTTATTCTTACTCTACATTATTCTCCTCTGTTCACTGAGCAAGAGGTATTTTTACTTTATTTTTATGATTTTTCTAGGCAAAGTTATGAACTTTCTAAGTTATGATATGTATTTAATTCATTTAAATCCTATTTTCCTACTTAATCCAATTAGCATCGCGTTATCCTATGCATCTCTGAAGTGCTACGCTTCGCTCTGCCATTTGACCCCGCCATCTGAGTCAGCTGCCACGCGGTTTGTGGTTCATGTTCCATCTCCTCGTCTGGCCTGATGTCGAATGTCCATCTGATACATGCGGATCAGATGATTGTGAGTCATCATTCCCAATGTCCAGAACCAATGAATCGTTCAACTTCAAACCCTAAGATCTCTCTTGATACTCAAACAAATCACATGAGGTTTGTTCCTACACCTTCATATATTTAAAATGAACACATCTATATGATTACAATGCTAAGAAATCAAACTTCTCTTCACAATTGGTGAAACTGAGCTCAAAATTAGGGTTAATGGTTTATACTTTTGCCCAAGAGGTGAGGCCTCATTGGTTTCTTGTGGAATCTTCAGTGGAGTCCAACGAACCTCCTAGATGTGTCCTTTTCCTCTGGTGAATGGTCCAAGTATAAGTTCAATGAAAAGATGGAGCCGCCTTGGTCTAGAGGTGGGTTGGAGTGCTCGGGACAAGAGGGTTTTAATGGCAAACTTTTTTGTTTAGCTCAAGGAAGCTAAATGAAGAATCAATTTGAAGTTTGGTGGAATTTGGATTGAATGGCAGAAAACCCCTGGATTTTGAACTCAAAATTGAGCTCTCACAGAGGGATTTAGAAGAGGAAAATGGCGGGCTTGAGCTTAGAAGTTCTTGAAGAACCTCTAGAAGTAGTTGGACAGAGTATCCCCAAGGTAAATGGTGATCTCTCTTCTTAGTCTTAGGAGAGGGAGTTTAAATAGAGGGGGAGTTAGGGCTCAATTGGCCAAGCTTGAGGGTGAGTTTTGATGCTTAGGTGGAGGGGAGAAAGAGGCAAGTAATCAATTAGGATGAGCCAGCTTGGATGGGTGAAATGGGTTTGGTTTAAAATAAGATGGCTCTTGGTTTTGAGGTTTTCTAGTGACTAAGCTGGCCGAAAGGGCCAGGGGTGGTGGTCAGGGGAGTCATGGGAGCTAGAGGGATTCTAATGATGATTAACGCTTAATGGTTAAGGTTGACGACAAGTGTATCTTGGTTTAAGATAAATATGGGAAGAGATTCAATAAATCAAGGGACCATTGGTCCATGGCTCATGTAGGGTTGGCTAAGTTAGTCTAGCCTGGTCACTACGGTTCAAAGGGTTGTTGTGGTGGCTTTGGCTTGATCAAATTGATTTGGTTTGGTCAACTTTAGAGCATGGGTTCAATTTTGGACATGTAGCTTGAAGTCAGATTTGGCTTAAGCTAGTCATGGCATTGAGCTCAGTTGATTGGTTAAAATTGTGTAGATGATTGTCAAAAGGAGTTCATAAAAAGAATTGAGTGATTTTGATTTGATTTGGAAGCTCAATTTGATGGATTTTGGCTCATGGACAATGTTGGTGCATTTGGGTTAGCCTTAGGTTTGGAATGAGCTATAGCTTTGGTTAGACCTAATTGATGGTTAAAATTGGTCCAAGGGATTTCCATGAAGAGTTTGTAATACCAATTGAGTGGAAATTTTGGGGTTATGACGTTCAATTTGGTGGGATTTGGAGTTTGGGGCAAAATTGGGGGTTTTAGTCCAAGTTAAATTATAGTGAGATTGGGGCTTGGCCAAGGCCAATTGAGGGTTTAATTTGATGTATAAGAGTGTTTTAAAGAGTTTAGGATTCAAATTTGGGGCAATTTGATAGGTTTGTGGGTTCAATTTGATGAAATTTTGGCTTAGGGTCAAATTGGGGATTTTGAATTGGGCTTAGAATTTAGGTTTGAAATTGGGTCCAATTGAACTTGGATTTGGTTTCAACATATTTTAGGCATGATGAATTTGAGTTTATAATTAAAATTTAGGAAAATTGAGATCAAATTGGTGGACAATAGAGGTGAAATGGGGTAATTGGACCTTTAAGGGCAATTTGGAGATTTTTGTCAAAATTGGACAAATTGGTCAAATTGGGCGCAATGGAGTGGTCCAAATTGGTTTTGGGGACATTTGAAACAATTTTAAAGGTTTTGGGGTAGTTTGAGTCACCAGGGGTATTTTTTTAATTTTGGTAAAATCAGGAGTGTTTTGGTAATTTTGAAAATTTTGGGGTGTTTTGGGCAATTTGGGTGGTTTCAAATGGTTTGAAATGATTTTTGAACAAAGTTGGGTATTTTGGGTAATTTTTAGGATTTTGGTCAAAATTGGGGTTTCAAGGGTAGTTTGGTAAATTGGGATAGGTTTTGGAGGCAAAAGGCTAAATTGGGTATTCTACTAAGATTGGGGTTGATAACCACACAACCACTTGAGCCATGGACCAATAGAATTCCCTACTTTGGGTCCTCCATGTAGTGGTCTCAGCTAAACCCTAGCCTAGGACTAATGGCCTAGGAGACCATCTACATGAGTTTCCCAAAAAGTTAAGGGACCAACTAAGCATATTTGACTAAAGCCTGAAGTTATGAGTGTAAGTGGG